>JAABUG020105427.1:3320-16797 GCA_011319215.2 Scortechinia acanthostroma
GGATGAATAGGTCCGCGCGGCGTTTCTGTTCCAAACGGAGCCCTCGCTCCGCAGGGAGGTTTGACTCCAGCTGGATGAATAGATCCGCGCGGAGCTTCTGTTCCTACTAAATGCTAGACACTTACAAGACGTCGTCTTCGATGACATGTCCATCGTTTCCAATACTCTCGAGCGGTTGCTGACCGGGACTCTCCGGAGCCCACAGAAACGTGCATTCTCGTCGTGGTCTCGCACATGACAGCCTACTATGCTTTATTCTTATGAGAGCTCACGAATACTTCGCCTAATGTTTTTGAACACAGGTCACATATTTAATAGAATGATTCTTGTTGTTTGCCTTTTTTTGTGAAGAGGGCGCTCTAGGATGCATAGTTCATAGTTGCAGGGACCCCTTTGAGTTATGTAACCCAAGTCCAGCGTCGTACACTTGCCTGGTTTCAGGTGAGCAGAGACAGGGTCCGTATTTTGCGACAGGCAATTTGCTTTCCGTTAGCCCCACCAAAAATATCTCGCGAAATCCATAGCTCCAGGCAGTTTCATGGAAGCAACCCATAAGTGTAGACTGTGGGCTCCCTATATATCCTTATCCCATTATTCCTCTCACAGCCGTTGTATATGCCCTTTCGTTCATCTCCAATCATCCGCTCCTTTAGTTGAGATAATGGATCAAGGTCAGAAGCGGGCCACCCGCTTGCCACACGAACTTCAGAAAGCCTGTCATCCAAAAGACGATAAAAGCACCTTACCAGACATATTAGAGGAAAAGCTGTCCGCCCTGCACGCCAGCGAAACCCGATTGACGCAGCTTCAGAGCTCTACCGGACAAGGAAAGGCCAACAAGGTTACTAAACCCTACCGTAACACAAAAAATCAGTCTGTGCCAGAGCCCATCAAGAACAATGATTTCCTGAAGCGGGAACACCCCTCCGGGAAATATCTCATGACATGGGAGGTGAACCAGGCTGGTATAGGCCGTTTAGGCCTGGAAAATTGCGCTGGTTATAAATCAAGGGTGGTGGTCAAAAAAATAATGGCGGAGGCGCAGCATCAATCCAAAAACCTGAGAGCCACCGCTGATCAGTATTTGGTCAATTTACAAGAAGTTTTTTTCGATCAGGGCTACTACTTCCTTGTCTATCCATTCCAAGGGTTTGCAGTAGACCTAGCGGTCACATGCGCCACACCTCATGTCCAATTCAGTGAAGCAGACATTGCAACTGTTTGTAGAAGCATTCTGAAAGGACTGGACTATATCCACGAGGTTCTTCAGGTGAGTCACGGAAACTTGGACCTCAAGCACATTTTGCTTTCCGAAAACGGTTGCATTAAGATTGGTGTGTCTGTCACTTTTCTCCTGTCCCTTTTTTCGCTGACGCAACAGTTAGCCAACATCGGAAGAAGTTTGTTGGAACACCAAAGTCTTAAAGGCAGAAGAGACGACATTAAAAGTGTCGGGCTGTTTGTGGTCTATCTGAAGGATCCAGCGACAATCCTGGAAGACAAAAGAAAACATCTCTACAATCCACAGAAGGTTTCGAACCAGGCAAAGGGATTCATTGAGGAGGCACATACTGCTCCCTGCAAAATTTTACTGCAGGTAGATTTCCCGTTCTATTGAGAAAACTCGCAGTAATCACTAAACCCAAATTTCCTAGCATGATTTTCTCCTTCAAGCCTACCCCGATAATGAGACATGGAGCCTCATACCTCATTATTATGACGCCGTGCGTTATGCACCATGCACTCCACGGACGATAGAAGCAAGTCGAAAATTCTAGGTCGATCGAGGAGTAAAAGAGGAAAGGAGAGATTGGGGGACAGGGTATTGGACGGGGTCGCTTGTCCATAAAGTCATTATATGTAGCAAAGGCGCTCTGTAAAGAAATGAATATATTTGATAATATTCGAAGGGTGAGACCAGGTGAAACTAGATAAATAAGGTCACCAAGTCTAAAAAAAGTGAGGAGGAGATATTTAAGCCAGCTATCTCCCCTCTTTGTATTTTACCACTCGTCAGATGCTGTGATTACGAGCAATGCAGTCCACTACAGATGCCTCGGAAGGAGGAAGCCCGGCCAATAGTCTCACAAACTACCTATGTGGCTTTGCCAAGATAAAACTCCGACACCTATCTGGAGAATATCGGAAGAAGAACATGCTAAGGTTCAAGAGAGCATTGATGGCAGGCCAATGCTCTCTGCTCGATCCAGAGCACCATATCACCGCCCTCATCGACATGAATACGCTCAATAATGGTCTGGAGAAATCGGGCATAAATGCTGCCACACTGCTTAATGCAATCGATCCACCGCATCTTTCTTTGGAGGACGCCGTCGTCCTCGCGTGTTTACGAGGGCGAGATCTCCTGGAGGCGGCTAGGCGCGTACTACCACCAGGCCAAAGGTGGGTAGTTGTAAAGTTATATGTTGACAGTATGTCCTCTCATGCTAGCTTGAGTCCTAGTGCTGATCGCTATTCTGAAGGTCTTCCTGTCATTTTACGCACCGAACTCTCTGAAAGTTTCTCCTGTGTCGACGGAGTATCTAATGTGGAGATTTTCGGAACCCTTCTCCGTGAATTTTCTGGAATAAAGTCAACTTTCTGGCGCAGCAGACTGCCTTCCGATTCGGATTTCCGATATGTCCAAAGAGTCGTTCAGACTCCCGTGTTACGGGAATCGTTCATGGCTCTGATTCCATTTCCTGGGCTTTGGAGAACGTTTACTTTTCGCAAGCTGGAGCACGTTGTGTCCCCTCGGTGCGATGAGGTTAGCCATCTTCCCAGCCTCTTCCATTCGTTACTTTGACTGGAATGCCGCTGAATGAAATGCAGGTAATGGTTCACTACCTGCGGGAGATCATTCGTATTTGGTCACTCCTATTGCCCGGTAGAGCGGGTGAGGCCGATACGCTGTCGGTAGAACTCATTGAAGGGAAGATGCCGAAATACTCCACCAAGGACCGCTCAGATATTATGCGTCTAATGAACGACGGCACGCTCTTCCCGGATATTTCTGATGTGGATGAGCGGGATAGAGTACTGCAGGTCCTGCTTGAAAGCCCTGGCAGGGTCCCGTCCCTGACGCTCTTCTTTGATGACGCGAAATGCTTCTCCGGGCCCTCCAAGGCTATGAGGGACTTATTTTCTGTAGGCCCTAAAACATCAATTTATAGCGCGGCTCTACACTGTTGGGACGGAGGTACCCAGGCTTACAACGTCCAATTAACCGACAGCGAGTACGAGACTGTCCCTATCAACGGTATAGTGCCACCAGATGAAGCAGAAAGAGCCATAGCATCGGTTAGCTTGCTACAACTATGGCTGACAGCCTTTCGACACTTCATCAATCCTCGGACGGGGAGAACAAGAAAAGTAAAGAACGTTCAGCCTTTGTTTGAATTACGGGGAGAGCCTGAGCTTGCCAAGTCGGCCAGCAGATTGGGTTTTACAATTCCAAGGAATATTTCTACTGCAGTCGACTCGGTTTTGCCGGCTTTTCATTATACCTTCGAAACGCTCGCAGGTCCTTCTCACAATGATCTTGCACGGAAAACCTTGTATATGTCAAAAAGGTTTCTACATATCTTCGGCGACGGGCCCAGATCCCATCAGTCAGATCAGAAAATCCCTGAGCTCTCTGTGAAAACGGACAGCCGAAAGTCAAGTTTCCGAGCCGGACGACCACTCAAAGATGAGTACATAAATGACCGGTCGTTCTTCTTTCTTCGACATATGGTTTTTGATGAAGGAGAGACTTTCCTTTATCCGAGCTCATTTGCCGTCATAAGGGATATCTTCTGCTTTTTCTTTGGCCGACAACATCTTGGATCTCTCTCGAATCACGATGCCTCCGGAGCCTCCAACAAACTCACATTTGCTGAGGAAGCTCCAGAAGGAGCCAATACGCCTGGGCCCTTGTTACCGGAAGAACCGCAAGCGTTGGCAGATAATACAGATCTTTATACTGACTCCGTTGAAAACGGTGATTCAATAGCGACGAGCCCAATAGAACTTGAACTGCACCCAGATCCAGGGCCCTCTACTCAGATTATGGACGGTGTACAGCAGTCCGTCCCTTTAGCTGCAGGTTTTGAAGACGAGCATAGCAAAGCCCCAGTGTCTCGGAAAGTCCCAATATCACTCCATCGAAGCGCCATTCATGAGATACTACCATTGTGGTATCAGTCAGATGTCACGAATGTCGTAGTCTTCTACCTGTTCAACTCAAGGGAGTACTACAAATTTTTTGCCGACGCAGAAATGGAAATGCGACTCGTCCTAAACGACCTCGCCCGCGCCCATTATTTCCTCATTGTCGACGAAGAAAAAGTCGTCTCTCCAAATATGGCAGATCTAGTCACTGAGGTTCAGCGGACACGATTGCTCTTCATTGGAGCAAAATCAAAACCAGGGGAGCTGGAGACGAAGGCAGGGGGGATTAGCAAGGCTGCTCTGGAGGATTACATATCCAAATATGACGTTCATACAGGGAAACGACGGTTCGAATTCGCTCCTGGTGACACTGACGATGGAGAGCGACCGCACTCAACTAAAAGAAGAAACTGACTTAAACCGTATGGTTGAGCATCATCGACCTATAAGGGTTTCTCAAGGTTCAGACAGTCTTGTCGGGTCTGGTTGTCATTTCAGACAAATTCATAGATTCTAGCAGTGCTAATTCCACGTTTTTCACTAAAATAGACCTAACTGCAGTGTATTTAACGGTTCAATATCAAAGCGGCCCTTATCAAGCAAAATCCTCTGGGACCAGAGAAAGACTTTGGTAATACACCACAGCGCGACGGCTTTGCCGTATTCCGCCCATTCTTACATAAGGGACTCTGCTGGAATGCTTGAAGAGTCTTATCGAGTGAATTCAGCGTTGGGATTCCTTTTTTGCTAATTGAGGTCTGAAGCCGGATACAATCTAATATAGGTAGAAGATTTCTCCATTAACTCCGGACGTGTTACGTGTTCTCGACACCAGCGCCGGTGCCTTCAAATTTGGAAAGGATCGAAAAGGATCTATGACCCTCCTCAAGGTTTCCTAAGAGAGTCAAAAATGAAGTTGCAGTTCCGCCTAGTCCTGAGATAAAAATGAACATTGAGAATCATATACAGAACAAGCCAACACACATATGTAATCACAATCGATCGTGTTTATTGGCATGGAGTAAGAATAGTCTCATAATAGACCACGGCCTCTGAGACTACATACAGAGTCCATCAGGACTTTCCAATCTTCCTCAAGATTCAACAGCGCCATTCTTCCTCAGGTAGACTTCAGTCGCTTTTGCTTGATCCGTATGTGGACCCGCATGGATTAACCACGACAATGGGGTGGAATACATATCATCCATGGAGTTGATTTTTGCTCCATGTTCCAATAGAATCTTCACGGAATCTAAGGCACCATATTCTGCAGCCCAAGAGAGAGGGGTGCGCTCGTTTTGGTCGCGATCCTCTTCGGCAGCACCAGTTCTTAGGAGATGGCGAAGAAGCTCGGGGCAATTTCCCATGGCCGCGTAGTGAATGAGAGACCTCTTGTAAGGGCCTCGGGGGTTTGAAGCGCCATTTGACTCCATTGAGGAATGCGCATCGTTTAGAAAGGCCATGATATCGTCGCTTAGCCTAATCTCCGCGATGCTTTTCAAGCGTCGGAATTCGCCATCGATATCGGTTTTGTAGTCGAGAGGGATGCTCATTGCGATAGTTCCAGTACTAAATGCTTGCAATGTGTAGCTGCACATATATATATAACCGCAGGAATAGGCTCAAAATGATGAACGCGGGAGAGGGCCTTATAAGTAGCGGATACTCCCGCCGAGTACAGCATGTAGTGATCAACAAAATCCGAGGGTCGAAGCCGCAGCGGGTCGATGGGTACTTCGGTCGTCTTAGACCCAAGGTGCCGCGCCAGTTTTGCTCCCCACACGACTCGAAAGCGGCGCGGCATGTCCAGCACTAGAAAAACAGGCGCGATGTACGAGATCTAATTGTACTGTCAAGAACAACCTTCAATCTCTTGTGAACCGTGAAACTCAGTGATATTGCGAAAAATGGTAGTGACTCCTAAGTTAGGATCTCCAATCGAATTGCCAGTTCGAGGAGCCCCCCGAAAGATGACACTACTACCCCAAACTCTACACATTCAGTCAGATTTCGTAAAGTCTGGGTCCCCTTACGACCAGCTGAACCGCTTCTTCGTCGGCCTGTCACCGACTTGGGGACCCGTCAGCGCTATCGAGTTTTCTGAAGGCTCCCACTTGGCGTACGTCTACCAAGAACGGATTGAAGAAAGGGACATACAGGCTGAGGACTTCCAAGAAACATCTCATCCGAACCTGGTAAACTTGAAAGAAGTATTCATTGCGAAACAGAACGTCTTTTTCCTTTACGATACCTGGGGTATCTCGCTAGAGGAGATTCAACAATCATCATCGAAATTTTGCTTGGGCGAGGTGGAGATTGCAACTATTTCAAAAGGGGTATGTAAACTCCAGACGGTTCTTTCAGAGAGAATCTACGCTGACATCCCTAGATCCTGCAAGCTTTGAAGTATGTGCACGAAGTGCTTGGTATCTGCCATGGGAATGTCACACTTTCCACAGTCTTAATTAACCAAGAGGGAGTAGTCAAACTGGGTCAGTACAATCCGAAACGTATACACTAAGAACGACCTGGTATTGACAGACCTCATAGCCGACGTCGGGAGCAGCTTGATTAGGGAACCAAGGAGACAGCAGAAGAGCAAGGACCTTCAGGCTGTTTGCTCGATAGCTCGCTCGCTCTTGAGACTGGACGAAACGTCTGCAATTCGTGGGACAATGGGACTGCTGGCAGAGGACTTCACCGGGTCCTCTGGGAGAGCAACCGCAGCGGATCTTCTGAAGGTGAGTGGAACTCCAAACGGATTACTGGCAGCCACTTATCAAATATTAGCATCCATTCTTACGCATTAGCCTTGGACCGTGGTGTCTGCGTCCAGTAAGTGTCCTCTGCGGGATCGCTCGATAGCGAGTCCTAGGAGTGATACTGGCCCATGGCAGGGTGAAAACATAGGACTACTTGAGGGGGAGCATGCATTGTTTCTGAGTCACAGATTCTTTGAAATCTGTTCAATACGCGCACGGCGTGCTATGTGTACCGTGAAAACAATGATGGACTGAGGCAATAGAGTGAATTGATTTGTCGGAGGAGACGAATTCCCATATTTCTTGGTAAAACAAGACTCTGGATTATGATATCGTACCCGTAGCAGAATGTTACAGATCACCTTGGTTGAAAGACGTACAATGTAGAAGGCTGCACGCCTATTTCGGAGTCATGACCATGCTCCGTGTCCACCAACATATAAGAAGGTTTGATCTTGCACACGGGTTCTAACACTGTTGCTCATTACAGGCCAGTATGGGTCAAACACAGCCATTTAACGATCTTGAAACAAACCTGCCCGAGGCTGAAAGTTCTTCAGTCATTGAGACTCGTTATGTGCGCATGCTTCTCGAGCTTGACAATATTCCATGGTTCTACAACACCTCAGCTAGCGCTGCGCACTGGGCACTGCTTGCTGGATATCTGGTTATTCCAGGAACATTCACTTCTCTTCAGAAGTCCGACTTTCTCACGGAAGGTCTGGAAACAAACCGCACCGGAAAAGCCATCCTCAGTACAATCCAGAACCCGCCCCTCCTTGCTATTGCTTGCTTTTTGATGGTTCTGGGCTCAGTTATGATTTCTTGGCTCACCTGGGAGCGAAGGGAGAATTACATATGGCTCATAAACCGGTTGTTTATGTCAGTCTCAGTATGCCTTGTTAATTCAGACGCTGATTGTTTAACAGACCAGTCCTCCTGAATGCGATAGCTGGGCTACTTACCAGTTTCATCAATGTGTATACAGCGCAAAATGGTGAATGGTCAATAATGGCTGTTGTGACGGTTATCGTCACCGGGATGTCTACGGCAGTCTCCTTGAGCTTGACCATAATATACAAGTTCGGAAAGCTGGAGAGGGTGAAGAGAGAACATGAGATGGAGTTAAAGGCTGGTTTCCATATGGTTTCGCACAAAGCCAGCGATTCATCTACTGGCAAAGTGGAATCTGGCGATCTAGGGAAAATCAGTGGCTAGTTTCCCATCTCGACTTTTCAAGGAATCATCAGCAGCACTGTACCGCACCAACGTGCTAGGATTGCTGCGTGGTCATTGAAGGATACGCTGGACAATGTCATTTACGAGCAAATGCTTCGGGGCAAGTTTTACTACTAAAGCAAAACCTGTAATTAGTTACTTCATTAGCGATTAAATAACAGACCGAAGAACTTAATAGAGCAACTACTGAGTATCAAGCAAGTGCCCTCCGCGAGAAGCTTCAGGACCCCAGAACACACATCGAATACCTGGGCTTGACTTACCAGGAGGATAACATTAAAGGTGGGCTCGACTATGGCGTGAAACTAGGACATTACATCTGGCCAATTCCAAAAAAAAAAAAAAATAAATAAATAAATAAAATAGAACAAAACAAAAAAAAATAAAAAAAAAATAAAAAGGAAAAAAAATAAAAATATTAATTTGCTGTCAAGGGTTCTTTCGAAGAAGTTCTTGGAGAAAAGCAGTTACTCCAAGTAGGGGACGAGTATTAACGGCCCACGCCGGAACTTGCGCGGTCACTCAGCATCAGGACACGACCTCGTGGCATAGAGTATAATACTAAATATTTAAAAGGATGATTCAATCGCCCTAGATCGTTGACCTAGGCCATTAAGATAAATTGTTTCTACTTCGCGCTGCGGAATGGGGGCAACCTGGGAAAGGTAAGTCTTATGCCACTTCAACTTAACGAATGCTAAGGGACCCATATCCAGTATCGTCCCTACGGACATAGTGCCCATTTATATAGATGACGGTGATTTACCATTTTTTGTTCATTCAGGAGCGCTTCGGGCTTTTCCACTGGTTATCAGGGAGTCTATTAAGGCGTCTAAAAATAAAGCGAAGAATACTTTTGTTCTTATGGGTTGGATGGACGAGCCCACCTTCGAGCTCTGCTGTGAGTTTGTATACACAGGCGACTTTTTTGTGCCTGAACCATTTCTGTCAACAGTCGATGGTTATGCGAAGGCGTCAACATCAGGCACAATTATATCGCCATATTCAGGCATGCGCATGGCACAGAATTACCCTCCTATTTCAGTACAACAATTTCCGCCCTTCTCATGTGGAGACATCGAGTTCGGCATTTCCTGCGATGATACTCTACCCAACATATACCTGGATGAAGTTTGCAACGAACTACTCCTGAATCACGCTCGCCTGTATCGATTAGCTGTAAAATCAGGCTGGACATCCTTATCTGCAGCGGTCCTCCAACGTTTAACAATCGCATTGGCGTGCTTTACTCGTTCTGAAGAGCGCATTTACAACATTGCCGAGCTGTTACATTTTGTGTGTGACGGAGATACTGAAAATGCAGACAGCTTGCATCACTTGCTTCGAGCATATGTGGCGTGGAAGGTCTCTACCCCACAGCCAGACCTTGGTTTCCAACGATTTCTGGAAGGATGGACAGGTTGACTGCCCCAATTCATGAGTTGATGGCGGATTAAATACGAATTAACGAAGAGTATGGCAATTATCCTCATCAAGTATTTAGTAGTCACTCATTCAAAGTGACATCATAGTGGGAGAGTCCTTTTTCGTTCTGTATGTGTTTGCTGGCGTTCCACGAAAATATGTAATCTATGTATGGCCGTTCCTTCTCCGGAGATCGAAATTGAGACGCTCCTAATTAATATCGTAAATTCGTCTCTAAACAAACAGCATATGACACGCAGCGCTAGTAAAAGGTAGGACATCGGCTTGCATTCTCAGCTTCGTCTCCCTGCGTCACCACCATCCTCCATATACAATAGGCCGAATTTCCCATCCTAGGTTTGCAATGCATTTTAGTTCCTGTATCTTTTATTGTCGTTCTCTTCTGCCGTAGTAGCAGTACTAATTAGACAACCCCTGGGTTCAGCTCGGATCTCACTGGCATTTTCCTCATCGTAACATTATGCGTGGTCATTTGCACAGAAGCTTAACAGACATCTTGCTGATGAGTCCAATACATGGGATGGGAAAGCTGTGTCAACCAGTAGAACAATACTTCGAACCTGTAGTACTTGAGAGATACAAGTACCACTCTGTATAGGCTAGTCTTCCTAGAATTTCTTCATTCCTCATATCGTCGGCCATCATTGTCCGAAAGCCATCAATTAAAGAACCTCAGAGGACGCCAGTGAGAGTAAGACTAAGAACTATAGCAGAACAGCTTGACCCTGGCTATTGTCCCTTTAGCCGTAACGAGAAAGCTGTTATGATCTTGGAAGGAGATTTCAGTCATCAACGCCTGTGCATCAATCAGAGGGATAGAATGCTGCCCTTGCCTTACTGTATTGGCTTCATCATCCGTCAGCCATTCAATACTGTAAGGTAGGCTTCTTAATCCGGTAGGAGCCTCGAGCTGGACTTCTAGGCAACCCGCAACGTAGAACGGGGACATTCTATCGGAACAGACAGTGCCATACGACGGGAGGCCTTGAGACAAATTGAGTGTTTCACAATCCTTGGTGCTCGGTGTTTCAGACCTTGCCCTTTCAGATCCATTAAATGCGGAATGGGTCAGTTGGGAATCCCTCCAAGAACCGGCAGCATTATGCGCTGTAAGTACAGATGCTTTCAATTCGATTGTCTTCTGTTGTGATGTCATGGATGCTTCAGCGCTTGTCTGCGGGAGCAGGCGAATCCCTTCTTCTGATTTATGGGACGCTGGCTGCACTTTAGCCCTACCTAATTGGCATTGTGATGTGGTCAACTGTGTGCTCACGGATGCTGGTAAAGTAAGTAACGTGCTTTCATTTGGACATGGATAGGTAGTCTGTTGCTGTCTTGAGAAAAGCGTAGAAAGGCTCTCCCTGATGAGGGCCTCAAGCGCCTCATTGAAGTTCTCTTTCGCTTTGTTCAGGGGCGAGAGGAGTGGCAGCCGCCAGCTCGGGTATAGCCTTCCGTGAGATCCAGGTGTACAGATCTTGCCGTACGTCAGGATGAAGAGATTACAAAGCAAACAGGCCTTTTTGCTGGAGCATATCACTCGTGGCGGCAGTCTTTTCGTCTGCAGCTCACAATAAGCAATCAGCTGGACCTCGGCATGGATCTTGCCTTCTTCTAAGATTCTCTGCCGCTGCGCCATACATCGGGCAGTGGCTTCTTGCTCCGTCGTCTTCAGAAGAGTGCATATCCGTCGAAGACTTTCAGGCTTGCCGTAAGCCCGATCGATGCGCGATAACGTGCAGCTGAGATCTCGAGAGAACGCAAGGCTTGGAAGGGTAGGAAAGACTGCCTGAGGAAGGTCAACGAGGACCATCCTCATTCGCCGAGCTATGGCAAATCTTCTCGACGTGCGATAGAGCAGCCCAGCTGCTTCCCGGTATCTCGACACCTTCCTGATTATGTTCATTATAGTGGATTTTGCTAATGGATTCAGCATTCGATTAGGAATCATGCCGAGCAGAGCGTTGAGGTGTTCGACTTGTCCCAGCCGATTGATGCCCTCCACCAAGTCCATTAGCCGAGCGGCAGTTTGGTGTCGAGACCACGAATCAGTCAGACGCACCAGATCTCTCGAAATTGTTACGAAGAGGTTTGCAACCGATGACAAATTCGTTTCCGTAAGCCTCTTGGAATCAATGCCTCTGATGAGTTCTATCGCCTCCTGCAAAATGGCTTTGAATGACTTCTTCTTGGGCTTGCGTTTTGTAGACATCAGTCGAAGTCTCTGAAGTATTCGGGTGGAACACATTGATACAATAGCAGCAAAGATATTGTTTTCAATATTTGAGTGTTGCTCCACGTCTGTTTTCGGTTAGCTAGGTAGTTATGCACATATTCGGGATACGCACTCTCGGACATTTTAAGGACTGCAAATATGTTCTCGAAACCCCCTTTCAAGTCATTGAGGATGACACTGCCATCAGCTTTTTCGGTTTTGTTGATAGCAAGGATGATATTCAGAGATCCAGAACCCGTATCTTGTTCAACACAAACAGCAGGTATGTGATTTGGATCTTCTTTGGTTTGTGCGAGAAACGCAAACGTAGCAACCAGACCTTTCTCTCTCTCAAAAGACAGCGGATAACTAGTCAGGCCGCTCTGCGCGTACACGGGCAGCGGATTTTTTGATGGGAGCTTTGGAACCGCTTGGACAAGAGTGGAATTAGGCACAGAATGAAGCAAGGAAAGAAGGGCAATATTCTCCGCCCAAATAAGGGCAGACGCACTAGAAAACTCGGGCATCGAATCACGCTTATGATTTATAGGATAGTCCTCGATAGTCTGAGTAAAATCGTTCTTTCCGGGGTCCGTCGAGCGGGCGATGCCTTTTTCTTGTGGTGTACTAATGGTAGCTCACAACAACTGACCAGAGCATCAGCTTCGGGCCGCATTCATGAGAAGATGGAATAGTCTTATCCTTCTCGTGTAGTCGGTCGTTTAAATACAGTTTACTTATACCATTCCACCACTGTCGATAGTGCGATAATGTCGTGGAACCTAGACCGATGGGGTAGAGGAACTTCTCACATTCAATGCATGTTCGCCAATCACTTCTAAGCGCCGAGCGCCGACACATGCAGCTGAAGTCACTCGTCATCAAGATACTTTGGACTTATTTTGCGCCAATGACTTTCACAAAAAATGCTCGTTTTCGTCGACTTTTCAGAAGACACGCTATATTCAGATGCCTTTCCTGTTTGAGACGTTGTCCGCATTCTCAACTATCAAGGATAAACTGATACGGTTCCTTGGCCTGAATTGGGCTCTATTGTGATACGCAAGGCAAGGGAGGCGCGAAGCTGAACTCTGCAATGCCACGTCAACATTCTTGAGCCTAGACAGGGGTCTGTGAATGCTGCAGATAATTCGGGACCATTCCCGCTTCCCACACATGTATGGCCAGCATCCAACTCGATGTCCTGCTTAAGTAACGCAAAGTCAGCAATTATAACAATTTTGCCTCCAATTTTGAGGATGAAAATCGATATGGATGGATATGTGCACAACTGATCATTCTTATGCCTTTGAGGACGCCTTTTCATGTTCTATTGGTTGGACTTCAAGAATGTTTTGGTTTTGCCTAGGGCGTGAACTACGTAGTGATAGCTTCTATACTAGCCATTGCTAAATCGAAGTGATCCCGGGAAAACCGACGTGATTGTAAGTGTTAAGCAAAGTCAAACAAGTCCATTGCTAGCTATAGAGACATGTTGAATTATCACAGCAAGGACAAGCCAACAAGAGCCAAATGCAGGGCTAGTATTGGGTCGTCTGCAGGTAATAGGAGCCCGAAAAACCGAAATGTGAGAGTGATGTTGAATCACTATAGATAGCGATAAGTAAACCAGAGCAAGACACGGGTACGATGTTGAATCACCATA
>JAABUG020105427.1:16897-37794 GCA_011319215.2 Scortechinia acanthostroma
GATAAAGAGAAGTAATCCAGAGCAAGACACAGTGATGATGTTGAACCACCAGAGATAGCGAGAAGTAATCCAGAGCAAGACATGGGTACGATGTTGAACCACCATAGATAAAGAGAAGTAATCCAGAGCAAGACACAGTGATGATGTTGAACCACCAGAGATAGCGAGAAGTAATCCAGAGCACGACACAGTGATGATGTTGAATCACCATAGATAACGAGAAGGAAAGCAGAGACACGGGTGATGTTGGATCACCGTCGATGACAAGTAAACGGACCCAGCCACGGAGTGGCATTGATTGAGCAGGACAAATACGACACTTCAAGTCCGACGATCAGCAATCAGATACCAGCTTGCCTTGCGATATCTAAAGCTCGATGAAGCCTATCCATGCAGGCCTGTAGCTCGGTTCTAGTCGAAGATGTTGCAAAATTCTCACTTGCGATATCAGATAGCTCACCATCGGAAAGTTCGCCAATCAACTCCGGAGATAGCACCTTGACAGGTCCTTGGGGACCAAGTAGATGGCGTTCTGTAACTTGAACAATCACATTATCTGTGAATCGTTTCAAAGCAACTTTGTAGAAGGCTTTGAGAGTATCGTGACTATCGTAGATAGCTTGATCATCATTACTCAAATGTATGCCATCCATCAGCTGTTTGATATCCACCGATTGTTGAAGGTTATCTTGGATGCCCAATGACCCAAGTCTGGCGCGCATTCGCTCTTCCCTAATAGAGGTAATATTTTGTGCGAAATAATTATTCACCGTCTGCAATATGCCCTCTCTTTCATCCCGGAGGAGCTGACTTAGGTATTCCTCGGCGCGTTGGAAAGCTGATGTTTCAAGTCGTTGGAGACGAGCCCTGAGGTTCCCCCTCAATTCTTCATCGGGTACGATCAACCCAAAGACTCCGTCATTAAAGGCAGTTATGGCTGCGCGAACTGAGTTGTAGTACTCCAAGGCAAGTTGGTTCCATGGAGCCGATTGCTGACGGAACATATTCTCCAGGACAGCGGGATTCACGGTTCCGGGAAGTTCCACTCCCCTAGAATCACGATAAAGCCTGCGAATCCAATCGTAGATATTCTCATCGCTGCCGGAGTTACGCGAAAACTCCTGGTCGACCTCATTTTTTACGGTACGGAACACCCTTGCGTGACCGTTGCGATTCATGTGTTCAGCGAACTCCTCATTCAGCTCGCGTATTCGTAACCGAAGCCTCAATGTTTCGTTGGCGTCGAGTTCCGGACGGTAGATCCCTCTGAGTGCCTGGGTCACGTCGTCTTGGTATGACAGAGCAATACGCAATAACACCCTGCGTTGATCAATCGAGGTTTGGCGGGAAGGCCCGAGCATTTCGAGGCGATTCTGCGTTTCTCGAGTGAGGTCTTCGATCTCCTTGACCAATGAAGGGAACTCGAGTTGAATGTGGCGGTAAAGTAGCCCCGCAAGAAAGCGCTTGACATTTTCTATGCCGACATGATCTCTCGGAAGATCAGTCCAGGGCGCTGTTGTAGCGAAGAACTCTCTCTCGCGGATATGGCGTTCTTCGATAGTGACACCGTCGCGAATCTCCCTAGTCGAGCGATTCCTAACGACGTACCATCCATGGTTGAGCCGTTCAACCTCATTTTTAGCAATTTTGAGCACCTGACGCGTTCTGTCAGTTGACAACCTCTTCCAACTAAAGGCGGAAGACGTACCCCATCCTCATCGCCTGGTTCTAGAGCGTCGCACTTGGTAATGATCCCGACAGTTCGAGCACCTTGGGGATCTGCAGCACGTGCCATCGAAAAGCTGTTCAAAGTAAGAACGGACGGCCCAATGCCCATATATTTAGCCAAACTTACACCTCTTGGTTTGCAAGGTTGTTTCTCGCATCCATCACCGCGCTAATTTCTGGGTCAGTTCACTACACGGTGGACGACGGACTGGGATCTCTCTTACAGAATTATTGTTCGTTTGTCAGTTATATAACGCTCGATCAGCTTTCGAATGATGGCGCGGTCCTCGGCCGTCTGGTACTTTGTGGGGTCTACCATCGTCAGTAAAAATCCATGCAAAGATATCTAAGTTGCCGCCTTACTATGAAACAGACCGGGCACATCGACCACGCTGAGATGCCGCTGTTCCGGGCCTGAAAGTTCAATCTTGAGTATATCATCCGAAAAACGCTTCTCGAGATTTTCCAAGCTCTCTGTGTTAGGACCGGGTACACCCATGTATTGGGCAGCCTGGACAATTAGTAGTTTATCGAATGCGAAGGTCAAGATTGTCTACCTCATCAAAGATTCGGGTGAACTCCGTCGGGCCGAACTGGTCCACGGGAAGCTTCCTTTCGAAGTTCAGAAGACGCTCTTTCACCTCATCATTCATCTGAGCCGTGGGTCCTGGGATGATAGTGATCTTGACTTCTGCATCCTCGGAGCTTGCTCGACGGAGTACAATCTGGGTCGCAAACCGGGTGCAGAGATCGCTGGCTATTGGGAATGCAAGCCCGGTCAGTGCTTCAAGAAGGGAAGATTTTCCGCTTGACTGATCGCCAACCACAACGAGCTTCATCTCCATTAGCAAGGAAATGAAGGAGAGGTATACTTTCTCACCTGCGGAAGCGACACATTTTCACTAACACCTAGTTCACGAAGTCTGTCAATGACCCCAAGAACTCGGATGCGACTGTCGCTGTCGAAAGCATCAACTGGCAACATTGGGCTTTCTCTGCGTTTGATTCTCTTTCCCATCTGGCCGGATCTTGCTCGATTTCAGAACTTTACCGATGGGATGATTCGCTGCTTCAGTGCCTATTGTGAACACTTTCAAGGAGACTGCTGCTTTATAGGCTTGGATTATATCAGACGACTAAGATATACGCGTCTTGAATGTTATTGAACATAGTTGGATTCTCGTCATGTAAGGACAATCAACATACCACAATAACATTCCTTTCGTAGGATTCCAGCGGATGAAGGAACGAGGTCAAAACATCTGATGAATCCAGGGACGATTTGTGTTACACATTGAAGCGTGGTCCCCTCGCTGTGATCTTTATCGACATCTCAGAGCACAGTTCTCAACGGGAGAATCCGGAAGATTAAGGGTGATCATGGTCAAAACCCGACAAGGAGTATCCAAAGAGTACGCCTTTGCGGAATCCGGCCAACCGCCTTGATGGATAGTACCTAGGTAGGTAATAAGTTGGCAAATAAACAATAAGTTCGATGTAAGCAATTGCTCGGGAATAAAGCATGCGGCCCGCTAAACATATCGCTGCAAGGTCCGACGTGGTATACAATATAAATAGCTAACTCCCGATGAAGGCCGACAAAGTTCAACCTTGGAAACTCGGGCTTTCACTAGCCCTTAGCTAAAGTGGACGAAGCAGTCGTAATGCTATTTACAGGACAGTTCCACTGACATCCCACATTGCACGAAAGATGAACTTTTCCAGCTGTGGTAGCCTTTCAAGCAGTCCGCGGAAAGCGGCATTTTGCATCAGCGTCTCCACGTGCCACACTGCGTAATTCTGTAGCAAGTGCTGTAAATTCTCCATATACTCGCTCTCCTCAAAGACGAAACTCAGCAGCCCCACAATATCAGTGACCCTCTCTTCAAATAGAGTGAAGTCATGCAACGCGTGCGCAAGGTTATAGAAAGCCAATGTGTTTAAGGATATCCAACCTGCTCGATTGCTGAAACGATAAACGCGAGCGTGGGTAAGGAATATCTCACTGTGATCTTCTAGAGGGTCATCGTTTGGGTACGGCATATAACCGGCGGACAGATCGTCCATTTTTTCCTCTATCGTACGAGAGAGTGCGGGAAACTCTCGTGGGTGGAACAGGTTTTGGAGTAGATTCTCCGAGTTCCATCGTTTTGTCCCTCTTTGAGCTGGTACATCACTGCTGTTGTGGTCCCTTTGCGCCCGAGGAGACATGAGAACCGGTAAGGGAACTGAGTAGTCACCAGTATACGCAAATTCACAAGCGCAGCTGAAAGCATCCTCGTCGATATCCTCAATAATTGCTGCTCCATCTTTCACATTTTGGGTGATGGACTTGGGAAATGATTCGACCAGGGAAGTATGGACCAAGAAACGCTTGAGAGACTTCCCTACGCAGAAGGGAGTAACCCCTGATGTAATAACTCTTGGGTACAATCAGCTTAACAATTCCTGGAGAAGGTGCCGTAAAAAAAGCGCAAAACGGAAAAATGAGAAGCGAAACTTACCTATTGTAGTGGAGCATCATTGCAATGAAAGAAGACGGCCTAGGAAAGGATATGCGCTCTTAACAGATACACAATGACTAGACTAGAGGAATGAAAGCGTGGATGTCCTTTATATAATGTAATTCCACCTCATTGAGATTCTGTGGCCAGATAGAACACCAGCAGTCCCATATGCGCACGATGAGAGAGATCTCTCGACCAGCCAGGTATGAGCAAAGGGGCCCATTGCGTTACTTGTCGTGAATACCGGGTCCTTCATTATTGATTTTCATCTTGCCAAGATACCCCCACACCGAAAATGGTGCGCGTCGATTTTGGCGTGGCAGCTTGCTTACTTTGCGGACTCCCGAAAATACAAGTATTACTCTGCGTGGACTCCTATGGTTGTTCAGGGGAGGCCGGCATCAGAAAAAAGTAAAAGTAAAACTAGATCGTATGGGATGGAAGATCTTCGATGGGACCATGACTGGGCCCTACTCAGCAATGCGCGCCAAATTTGGCGTGGCAAGTGTAGCGGAAATTGGAATCTACGATCCTGAACCTAGAGTCTGCCAGTAGGACGGGCGGACTATGGGATAGACGGAAGCAGAACGAATCTTATCCTGCGGTGGTTTTGACAGTCTTCTTTTGGCGGTGTATGAGTTTCGCTGCTGAGGAAGTGGGACCTCCATATTGTCGAGACTCATCCAGGAAGGTACACTGCTTAGGGATGAGACTAGCATGGACCCCAATGCCTCGTTTCCTCTTTTGCCTTCCTTGGGCAAGCCTGGCTATAATACATAAGGTCGTCGTTGCCCCTTTGGTTCTACACATTTGACAACATTACGCTCAGTATTACAAGCCGCCATGGCCCGTCAAATGGAGCCAAAGACCGTCCATGGACTCTGTGACCACAACCCCGCCGACAACCACAGTGGGAAACGAAAAAGGAAAACCGAGGACGAGGAAGAGGCGGCATGCATTTTAGACGACCTGCGTTCCGGAGAGCGTGTGCTCTATCTTCAAGAAGTCCCCAAAGTCAAAGTTAGTCATTGCCGGGCTTGGAACTGTATGCCGAAGAGACGAACTCGCGAGCCGATTATCCGTTCCTACTACCGGTTTGCTTTGAAAGGCGGAACTAATTCATATGGCGGAGGTATTACTCCTGCTCCAATGCAGATGCTGCAATACTGACCTACCTATACCACAGAACGTATTGAGTACTACCATATCAGCTGCTTTGAGCGCATTATTCCAGATTTACCCGACCTGCTCAGTGGCAGGTCCTTGAAAATGGATGGCTGGATAGCTGCCCCGCCTGGGAGCAAAGTCTCGATTGAGTCTTCCACGAAGGCCATCCAGGACTGGTTTCGATATGGGGGACGAACGTTCGATATTGACTGCTACGAACGGTTTAAGAAGGACCATAGTGACTGGCTGGATGATTTCAGCTATCTCCATATCGAACATCAGCTGGCGCATACGGAAAAGCCAAGTGATGGATGCTGTCTTTGTGAAGGACTAGCTGAACCTGAAGAGCCAAGAGAAACGGACTATTTCCCTGAAAGCCCGTTTACGATTTCCTTGAGTCGATTATTGGCCATTATCAGTGGGCAACCGCACATTGATAAATGGTGGCGCTGGCCCGATTCTGCAAAGAAGTTGTAATGAGCAGTTTATCTGGCAATATATTCTGCAGGGGATACACCTGCATTAAAGCATCCATAAACAAGTGCACGGGCAATTATAGTAATGGCCCATCTCGAGATATCCATGTGAGCTAGATTCTACATGACATTTCCTATACGCGCTTATGGATGTGCTGGTATTTACAGTGACATTGGTAGAGAACCAACGCGCTCCATTTCATAGAACTCGAAGTCGTATGCTTCCGTCCTCTGAGGTTTCATTGGCTGCGTGAAGCTCAGTCATCTGGTGTCCTATTGAACTTAGTTCATACATGGTGAATTCGCGCCTTTGCCAGCTAGCGGGCTTTCGGGGTCGACGAGCCGAATGTGCTTTCGTGCCTCAGCAGTGGTAGTAAGGGAGGCTTTGCTGTCCATTCCCTCGTCATTGTTTGAAAATTGTTCTTTCCAATGAAAGCAGAAACCAGTCGAGCGAAAAGAATTAGGGTTTTTTTGCTTCTGCACTATCTTTGCCCACTTATGACCAAGGGCACCTCGGCAAGCATCTCGCCTTATTAAGCCAATGGTAAGCCACGTAGTAGAGGTGCGTCCACTGAGTAGCTAAGCCGACACATAAAAGTTCCGACTCCAAGGAAAAAAATACAGAAGGTCGACGAGTAGAAGTCAAGGATGTGTGCCGGAGGGGGCAGAAAGAGTGCAGCCGCTTTTTGAGAGTTCATCCGACCATTGTCAAAAATCTCTTTGCGCGGCCAATCAGAAGTTCTCTAGATTGAGATTCGGATGTTGAAATGATGATCGTACCCACAGATCCCCTCTTAGAGGCTAGATCACGTACTTTTTCTTTGAGTTCCTTTGTCTTTGATGGCCACGCCACAATTCCCGAAGGGGACTAAAATGGCCGCCACCAAAATCTGTAAGGTCAAATATTGGTTACTGTCGCTTATCCTGGCTATGGAGCTCCTTATTGCGTTAGAGACAAAGGAAGGGCCCCATGTGATCTATATAACCTCCTCTCGCCTCTACTTATCGGAAAGACTTCCAACCATGAAAGGGATTGTGCGGTTATCAGAATCCTTACGCGCTATCCCCATCATTGTATACTGAAACCCACCAAGGCGCTCCTATAGCCGTCGCTACTGTTCAATCTGTCGAATTGGTCAACTGCGGACCACGCAACGTGAGCCACATCATAATAATAGTTGAACTTCATAGACTGGGGCCAGAAAGGGTATTCTCTTTGGCATAACACATCTGTTCTGGTGCTGTGCCCTTGCCAACCGACCGAAATGTGCGGGTTTGCTACAACACACCATGGCACCGTGCATTCAGGGCACTGGCTTAGAATAACAAAGCATGCCCCTGTTTCGAAGATTGATCACACCTTATCGGACATGCGTCTTGATGATCTTTGTCAAAATGATCAAACGCCGGTCGCGTCAGATTCAAGCCAAGATATACTTGGAAACGTATCCCCTGGGAATCAGCTCCTCAAGGTCCTTCCCGAGCCCAGTGATACTGTCTTTAAGCACTCATTCATATACAATAAGTCCGGTGCAAAATTTCTGGCCAAGGACACACAGAGCAGCCCTTCTCAAACGCGGACAATGATTCAAGAAAACGGTCGCATATACCAGGGGCAGAAAATCGAGAGCTATATGCTACCCTGCGACGAAACGGAGCAGGACCGTCTTGATTTTTTCCATGCAGTATTCAAGGTAGCCCTGCGCTCTACCCACTTACTCCACGTCCCTCATAAATCCAACGGTCGGTTTCTTGATCTGGGATGTGGGACGGGAATCTGGGCGATTGAACTAGCAAAAGCCTATCCAGATGCCTATGTCTTGGGGTTAGATATCTCGGCCATCCAGCCGGAATCCATTCCACTCAACTGTGTTTTCAAGGCCCCATTTGATTATGAGCTCCCTTGGTTGATCGGTGAAGGGCAGTGGGACATTATCCATATGCGAATGGGGTGCGGCAGCGTCATGGACTGGCCGAACCTTTATAGAAGAATCTTTAACCATCTTCGCTGTGGCGCTTGGTTTGAGCAGCTGGAAATCGATTTTGAGCCTCGTTGCAACAGTCGATCGCTGGAAGGAACTTGGCTCCATTTTTGGTACCAAAGCTTGAAGGCTGCGACAAAGCGATCAAAACGGGAGATCGCACATTCTCCCGAGCAAACAGTGCACTGGCTACAGGAGGCTGGGTTCGGTGATATTAGTCATGAGGAAGTTGTCCTGCCACTGAATCCGTGGAAACAGCCCATCCACGATAGAGAAGTTGCCCGCTGGTACAGCACAGCTTTTAGCGAGAGTGTTGAGCCACTTTGTGTGGCTCCCTGTAGCCGGGTACAAGGATGGGCAAAGGAGGAAATCCAGGCGACTGTGGCCGCTACAACGGAAGAGGCCCTTGATGCCGATATGGACGCTTTCCACACACTACATTTATACAAAGCACAAAAATTAGACCGGCGGCTTGGTTAGTCTAGCTTGTTTTTACCTTCTTATTTCTTAAGTTCTTTTCGCTTTGTCAAGCTGTGACTCTCAAAAAAATGATGCTTGTCCTTATTCTCTTGTTTCTCTCGTTCGATACTCTAGAAAGCATGAGTTTGTCGTACGGTATCATCGGAGATGAAGAACTTCTTGTTCTAATGCAGTCAGATTCATATTCCTGACTCGCTGTTCGACCGGGCTACAAGCCTCACCTACCTGTATGGTCGCCGTGAAGGGCAACTGCTTGCAGGCTTGGATGGTTTAGACTGTATCTGTAGATAGCCTTGCCCGCAAGAACTTCCAAGCCCATAGCAAGTCAATGATCAGAATTTCCACGAAGGAAAACACTAAGCTACCCCCAAAAACCAGGCTGTGGTAAGTCCACGCATTTGCTGAATCCAGATTGGCTATCTGACAGGCAATAGCCCAGGGAAGGACATAGAGAATGTTCGAAACGAGAGACTGGCCTAAGTACCAGGATGTGCGCGTTGCTAGCAGTATAGTCGCCAGCTGGGTCGACACAGCGTAGAGTATATAACACCTCAACGTCGTTCAGCCTGATGCGACTAAAAGGGAGGTTGCCAGACATACCAGTCTATCGTTTGCCACATACGTGCCGCAATCTTGGAAACAGCTTCCGATTTGGAGAGGAAAAAAGCGAACGGCTCACAGCCGAATATTGACAAGAACATGTATAGAAGGATCTCGACAGCAAGAGCTACTGCCGCGGACAGAATTGCTGGCCGTATCACCACTTTGAAGAATGAGCCACATCCTATTGACAGCATGTAGGCAGAGGGACTGGCCACTTGCCGTAAAGATTTGTTGAGGACCAACGCTGACCACTCAGATGCTTCAATCCGCCCCAACTATGACCAATAAAAGTCAACGAAGTTGCTTCCAAAGCTTGAACTGGAACCATCACTAAACCCCATCGGATAGTCGTGAATACTCCCCACGCTGTGGCGTAATCCTCTGACAGGGCGACAATCCCAGCCACTAACCATAGATATAGCGCATTTCGGATTGCGGACTCAAGGAAAGTGATAAACCCGGGTCGAAAAAGCACCAGAAATTTCCGCAATGAAGGCATATTTCGAGAATGCCAGGAATACCCGTTTCCCTTTATGTGTGTGGCGGTGAAGAAGTACAACAGCCCAGAGAATGCTGCCAGTATATCACAGCTGAGTCGTATACCAGCCTGCATGTTTATATTCGCTGTCCAGCCGCCGACGTGGAATTTGGAGATGATTATGAGATCCAGAATTATGTTCATAAGAACCTTGATAGAGCTGATCATAAGGGGAACATCAGGCTTATCTAGGGCCCTTGTGGCGTTAGAAACGGCAACTTCAATGGCAGAGCTCAGAGCTGAGAAGGCGCTAATGCGGATGTAAGTTATGCTAGCCATCTGAACATTGTGCGGGACGAAAGTAGCTGAGAAGGCTTTCGCCGCACTTGCGATGATGATACTCATGATGATCCCAAGAGTGGTCTGAAAGAGTATGAGAGTATGCGCTAACCCCAGACGAAATTCGAGTGATTGAGTCTCTTTATCCGCGATGGTCACCCATACTGCACGGGGCAGACCTTCATTCAGAACTTCCGTAATGGTGCCGATATACGTGTAGACGTCTGTTGTGACGACGAGGGAGGAGTCAATATTGGCAACCCATAGCTTGACAAGTGTGCTATATAATGCTGGAAGCATGAAGGCACCTATATTGAATAGTAACGTTCCCACATAGCTGTTTAATTTAAACATAAGGCTCCAACCCCGTTCTAAAATCCGTAAAGGGAACGCCTACCTGGAACGGTACCACCATCTCTCACTGACCGCCCATTTCAGGTCAAAAAAATTGGGGTGTCCGCCAACATGTGCCTCCCATGTTCTATCGCACACCTGCTCTTCAGTAGCGCTGATATCTGGATTGGGCGCCATGATTAAGATGTTGTGTACTTGATTTCGATTTTGAGGACGACGGGGAAATATGCGGGGTAGATAAAGCGAATTTCAAGTGAGGTTTCATTGAGCCTCTGCCACCTTGCCAAGCAATATCAAACCGTTGCATTTCCTGCTTAGCGAATAGGGGCCCTTGTCTGGGGGTCGCAGCTTAGGATCTACAAAGCCGTGAAGCCAAAAATCACACAATATTTTAAATAATGAGAAAGGTTATCCAGCAAACCATTAAATATAATGCGTATGGGATGTATTTCGCTTCCCTTATCTGGCAAAACCCTGGAACATATAGGATATCGAACTGCTCTACGGATATGGCCTTAACTTCCACCACTGGGGGAACTCTTTCCCTTATTCTGCGAATGGTCAAGCTGATACCCAGCGCCGTACTTCTCATGGAATCCATGGCTCACCTTCAGACTCGGTTCCTTCTCTTCCGGAACGACGAATTTGTAATTTCGAGAGAGTTGCTGAAGTGTTTCGTCAGACATCTGCCCGAACCATTGGGCCGACCTGGCTCCGGTAGTGATATGCTTCGCGGAGATAAGGTCTCCAATTGTGGACACAACCAGCTGGTGGGAGTCATCAGCGGACTTTATATCCTCGAAAATGTTTACTCGAGGATTCCCAGCAAGGTCAGACGCGTCTGTGCAAATGTTCAGACACTGGGAGATACTGTCTCTTTCTTCCTTCATGCTTTCCAGTATGCGAGCTTCTTCCCCAGTGAGGTGTGGCCCCTTTTCCGAGAAATCATATAGGCGGCGATCAAGCTCTTTCATCCGAGACTCAAAGTCTTTTCTGCTGGCCAATAGCTTGACTTGGAATTCCGTGAGCATGGCCTTGGTGATTATCCTTGCTTGTGCAGAGCTCTTCTGCTCAAGTCTAGAAGCAGAGTGTGCATCTGAATCCATTGGGAGGTCCTTTTCAAAAGCTTCTATAGCCTCTGAAACTCCAGCACAGATACTGCTCCGTACTAGCCTTTTCCTCTCTGATCTCTTCAAGCTCATTGGGTGCGCTTTGGGGAGATCCTTTCCATTGAAGGGACTGTACCCTGCTATCAAGATCGAGCAAGTGATCTTGAAGGTCTGATGTCGTCTCAGCTATCATTTGCTTGTACTCTTCAAGAACACTCGATGTAACAGCAGTTTGGCGACTGGTCACCATCAGCCCTAGTAACAATGCTTGCACTTGATAGATGTACTTACAATGTTGCACCGCCGAGAGCAATACTGATGGTTGCTTTGTAGCCAGATAGAGTTGCTTTGAGATTGGAAATGTCGCCTCCCATATACTGCAGCCTAGCCCATTCAATGATTCTTGTTCGCTGAACATCTGAACGAGGAGCACACTTTTCAATGACATCTTTGAATTCCTCGCATGTTTTCCCACATCGCAACAGGGGGAGTTTTAAGGTAGAAAGGTCCTTTTCGTGATCGGCAGCTACTTTCTGAAGCTCTTCGATGACCTGATTTAGAGCATCAAGTTCATGGCGAAGCTCACGAACAGTCCTTTTAGTGGATTTGAAGCTTTCAAGGACTTGGTAAAGAGATTTGCTAGCTTGAAAAGCAAATCCAGCCAGAGCAACCAAACTAGAAGCCAATCCAAGAGCCTCAGCCATACTTAATAAGGCCCGTTGAGGGAACTGGTCAAGTAATAGTGTAGCAGTCTTAACTTGCAAGAAAACCGGTCGGGCCCGTAAAGGAAGGACCGAAAGTTCGATTCGATTCTTATAATCGAGCTCCAAACTCCATCTAAAGCAGAGGGTTGCTGCCGGCGGTGCGGATAGGTGGTTAATTGGCTGCGATATGTGATGTCAACCTCCACGGCACCACCATTGACCAATCAAGCTGATGGTTTAAGCGCGCTACTGGCTTGCCAGTAAAATACAACATCGGTGATTGTGCATTGGTAGTAGGATGCCTGGGGACATGTCTATCGGTACGGACGGTAAGACTAGCGTCCAATTATCTGAGCCGACCTTGCTGCCCTAGGTTTCCTTCCCATCTCTCCATCTTTGTGATCCAATTTGCAGGGGCCCCGTCACGTGATGTATCACGTGCTTGTAACTCAACTTTACAACCCCACATTTCTAACCACTCCTTTGCTCCCTGGCTCTCTTCAAAAGAGCACCAACGCCAACCATTGTTTGCGGCGAAGATTTTCAAGAAAAAAATATCATGTCAAACTACTGAATTTACTATGCCGATGATACACGAGCAGATGGATAGAAATAAGGGCCATACCGGATGGGACGCCAACACTTCATCCAACCAGCGCCGCGGTAATGTCTTCGAAGATATCCGAGCAGATGAGCGCGTGCTCCAGTTTATTGGCTCTGTGAATGCCAACATAACAACAGCCAAATCAGTTTCGGCTAAATCATTCGCGACGCAGTGCCTCGGGGATTTGTCCGATCCTAGTCTCCAGCAAATCTCCAGCGATCGCCGCTCCACGGTCATCGAAGAAGCAGCTGGACAGTCAAGCACAGCCAATATTGCGGAGACCCGTGGGCAAGAGCGGAAAGTTGGAACAAACCAATGATGATGTGAGACATGAGGCTGCAAAGAGGGGGACACAGCTGGAAGACGGTTGAAGCCTTTACATAGGTACTCTGCCTGCCAGCAGCAGGATATCGGCTTCCCAGCCACTGAGGGTTTTGTTCCTTGCAGCTGTTATTTTCGAAAGGATGGCCCCCTCAGTCTGCTCTGAAATGTTGCCAGGGTGACCAGTATGGTATATATCCGCTAGTCCACCATTCAGGACAATTCGTATTTGCCATGAGGATGTCAAATACGGTTATCATGTCACATGACCAACTACCATGTGCCACGGCTTGGCAATGGTAGATGGGTAGATGCGATAGATGGTAACCGACCCTTCCACCTAGCTTACAGGGTCGCCCGCATGGGCGACCCCGCCACCTCAACGTAAGGAGCCATCTCAACGTTAGATTTTTTGACAAGACAACGTTTAAAGCTTCATTATTTCCCCAAACCATTAAAATATATGTATTTCCTATAGTTAAAAGGAACTCTAGGATCTACTCTATCTTTCTAGCTAGTCGCGAACGCTTAATAATTATTCCGCGATCAATTGCATAATCAATCAATTCCGTCATCACTGTGCGCCATATCTTCCGTAGCTTTAACCTCTCCTTCATATCATCATGTTTCTTCTTTAGCTTCTTTATCCGTGATAGGCTGAGCTAGATACAGTGCCTCCTACCTGTATCCAATGTTTTGAGGCCTTAGATCGCTGTTCACGCGCCTTCTGCGCTGCAGCTGAGTTATAGATCTCCTTAGAGAGAGCAGCAACAAGATGAGCCTGCGCAACAGCGCCCTTAACCAATAGCTTCATATTATGCATTTGATCGTAGCCTTCTAGGTGAGGGATCCGATCACCAATAGTTTTGAATCGAGATACTGTCTTTGGTGTCCTTCCCCAGGTCCAGGTAGTCTCATTGCTTCCCTCCGAAGGTGGCGTACACGGTTGGTATTCTGGTAGGCTTGTAATCACGATATCTGGATTCCATGGAACTATCCCAGTAAGCCGGAAGCCAGCTAGGATAGTAGATTTCTTGAATGTTCGGCGTCGTATCTCTGAGAGAGCATGTAAGAATTCAATCTTAGTAAACTTCCCACATCCAGACTGGGTGGCATCCGCGATAGTTTCACTATGCCAGTGTTTAAAGACATTAAACACAGCGACATCAAGAGGCTGAAGAATATGGCTTATATATGGAATCAGGAAGAAGAGAATGATCTGATTTTGCTCACAGAATTTGACAAATTCATAGGTGATATGGGAGCCATATCCATCGCAGAGAAGTAGTCAATAGACCCCCTTCTTAGATTTCACTGTAGCAGCATAGAATTGCTGAATCCACCGATATGCCAGTTCATCATTGATATATCCAGTCTCAGAGATACCAACAAAGCTTCCTTTCTCAGTGTAATCAAACCATCCCTCCATTATCACCCTTCCTGTCATGATAATCAATGGAGGGATGGTTTCACCTCCAGCAGAGATAGCCTCTACTAAGGTTACATACTCAGTATTAGTATTGCTTGGTGTGAATAGCTTCTTTGTTGTTTCCCTTGTGACAATCCATTGATCTTTTCCAACACCAATTCGGAAGCCTGTCTCATCAAAATTCCATATATCTTCAATGGCAATTCCCTTCTCCTGGATGATATGCTCTAGACGATTATACCAGTCTTGTATAACCTCAGGCTCGTGAGCCTGCTGCCGATTCAGCTCTATAGCCCTTATCTTCCTTCTTCGGTACTCTGGATTGCGATCAAGCCATCGTTTTAGCCATCTCATATCAACTTTTGGTGGAGGGGTCGTGGGGTCAGTATGATCGGCGTGTAAGATCTCGTTAACTGATTTGACAATTTGCTTCGGCCGCGGAGGGATAATCATCTCATCTAATATGTTGATATATGTCTTTAGAGCAAGCTCCTGAGCATTATCAAGCTTCCGATTTAAAGGTGTTCGTTGGCTTCGAGTTTGACGTCCTTTCCAACGCGCTCGCAGACGCGATACAGGGACCTCAAAATCACGCGCAGCTTTTGCAATATTGGGTTTTTTTTGCTGACGCAGGTGTTCAATAGCATTTTGAATCTTAGCCTCAATTATATGGTAATCACTAGGCATTGTGGTGGTTGGATAAAACTAATTCTCAAAAAGTTGTCGATATTTTGAAAAATTTAACGTTGAGATGGCTCCTTACGTTGAGGTGGCGGGGTCGCCCATGCGGGCGACCCTGTAAGCTAGGTGGAAGGGTCGGTTATATCGGTATCATCGACATCTACCAGCATACCATTCTACCGTCTACCTCAACTATCACCTGGAGGAACTAAGAATATATAAGGACACTCATTACCATTGTATCTAGCACTCTTAGTTTTAGTTCCTCGCGTTCAATACAAGTTATTCACTTGAGTACAAGTTCACTAGTCCGATTCGTCAGCTACTCTCTTACTATTGAGTATACGTACTCAATAGGCCTTGCTTCTATCTTTGCTGTTATTGTTCTTGTGTATCTTCGGATTGTCCTTGATCCCGTTCGGATCATTGTATCCTTTGTGTCAGTCATATACCCCGACGGTATATCGTTAGGCTACCTGGACGGTAGGCCTTAGGCAAGTATCGGGTATAGTCCAGGGACTATATCATCCCCAAAGTAGTGACTAGCAGGAACAGCAGAGACGGATCCCAGGGTGTGACACTTCCCTATCTGTGCACCTCTCCCTGAAATTAATGGGCCTTCTTGTAGTGGCTTGAGAGAAGCCTTGAACTAGAGAATCAAAGTCTGCATGTATTAAGCATGCAAACATAGCTGTTTGCATCTAGAGGCTTATTAATTAGCTTTTCTGTAGCAATGCTAGCTGGCGACAAGTATTTTGCTAAATGTTCCTGTTGACACCTGCTAAATAGGCCAACGCTGTAAGTTTGGTGTGGTCATAACATATATGTATTTAACTCACCCTGAGTCTGTGTCCTGTTGCGAAAAGTGTGACGATCTGCCATGGAGTTGTTACTCAGAGCATGTCAGGAAGGGCATCGATCGGATAGCTGCATGTTTGGCTCTGGAACTAGGGGTAATTACTAGGAGGCCGCGTCAGCAGGATACAGCCAAGCTTACTAGCGTGGTTCAACACTTTTGGTGCACGCCTCCGTAAAGGCGGCTCCTTGCAGGTTTACTAAGGCTTCATTCGGGAGGTTCAGGTCCAAGATACAGCTTGAGACAATCTCCACCAGCGCAGTCAGAACGGGAATATTTACTACAGCATTTCCGCCCATTTCATGCCGGCCCATATAATATTGTTGGACATCGTGAGACTGTCTAGTCAAGCTGAACGGTAGCCTCGTATGCGAGCCGGGATGAGACCCCTTCCAGACACACATCAACCTTTCCGATTCCGACGCCCGGTTGACGAAGACTTCACAACCCGTGATTCCGGACTCTAATCGCCGTGTTGAAGAGGGAATATCACAGGGTTGCCTCAGTCCCACCATCGAGTTGATATCTATCCTGCGTGATTGCGTCTCACTGAGCAAAGCAGCAAGGCACTCCCCCCAAGTAACACTGTTGCTGCAAGAGGCATATAGCCGCCCCATCGAAGATGACTGACAAAGATGAAAATATTTACCAAGAAGGCCAGAAGTGACACCATGAGTGAAGCGAACGTGCTGAAGAGTAGAATCAGCAGCGACGAGCCCCGACGGGAAACGCGATTTGGTAAGCCGAAGGGCAGAGAAAACGCGAAACAATACGCCGTTACGAACGTAGCAACAGCATTGAGTATCAGAAGAGATGAGAGGGATTGTCCTGCTGCAGAGGGCAGGGTGAAGTCTTTATCACCTTTGGTTTGTTGATAGAATCCTGTAACTCGAGGCAATGCAAACGTCCTGTCAGCCTTGGCTACCTGCTCAAGGAAGGCTTAATACATCGCCACATACGTGTGCTATAACCGATATTAATGGGACTGCAATATGTTCCGTTGCAATAGCCAAAGGCGCCGAAGTTCATGCCCCTATAGCTTGCCAGAGGGATGCTTTTGATGATGGGTAACGATAGGGCAGGGAAGAGTAATAGCACGAAGGAAGCGAAGAGCAGAACAGTGAGGCAGATCATGTTTTGTTTATACAGGATATTCCTGCCACTTCTAGTCATTCGCTGACCGACGGAGAGTAGCTCCAGATAACGTAGCGTTCTCAGCCAAACTTATAAACAGCTGGTGGGCTGTGCAAGGATCCCACGTCATCTGACACGTTGCTGGCATAGCGTGTAGCCGAATTGTTTGTCTACCTTCACCAAACCTTAAGACCAGGCAGCGAGCTACGCTACAAATTGTCGGAATCATCAAATACAGCAGACGGATCTAATCCACATGGAGCATGGCTTTCTGTCTATTCGCACCCTTCGATATCCTTCTGTTTGTGATGGAATTGCTCCCTTCAGTCTTGGCGCGGGTGAGTACCCTGAGGGCGAGGACCTTGGGGCTGGTGAGCCCTATTGGACGAGCACGATATGGCAACAATTGAATACTAGATCTATGGGGACGTCCATTCGGATCTGGGGCTATCTGCGCCGTACTACTCAACTTTATTTGAATGTCAATCGTGGACTCACTGGCATTTTCTAGATACGAATACTGAACGATTTCGTAGAATTGACAACACAATACGGCAAGCCACTCATTGCCTGAAGACAGTACTATTACCTAAGCACTTCTTAGACCACTAGATAAGTAACTAACTAATTAATTGTGGCAAGCCTAATCTGCGTACGCTGCGTACGCTGCGTAAAATACTTCACGAACATAAAACTACGACACCAGAATATCTCATAAGAAAGTCGGGCACGGTGAACCGGAAGTAGCAGCTTCTTCTTCTCTGGAGCAGTTTCGGGGCTACACTTGCCGATCCCAGGCCGCTCAGAGGAGGCTATTCAGACATACGTGCAAGCTCTTACAATCAACCCCGACTTTCTCCGGGCTCTGTACAACCTTGGCGTATCCTGGTGTGGGTAACAGCAAATCTGGGGGCGGCCATAGGGTAGTTAATATCTTCGTCTTCCATTCCTCTCGTAGTCATACACGTTAGAACGCAAACACTGAACATCCGCTCACCGACCGATGTCCGCCACAATAACCGTGACATCTCCTAGAACGCCGCTATTATGAATAGGGGAAACAGTTACTAAGTACGTTTCACAGTCGACGTTAGTCACGTCAAATCGATTCCCTACCCGCGCCCAAGGTCCTTTCCAATGCAGCGATGCGATTCTACCCTTGTTACCGCGATACAGATCCAAACTGCCTTCGATTCCCACTCCATAGCTTGCGCTCCCACAGAAACATATTGTTCCTTTTTCTGCATGCGGGATTACTATTTCATTCAAATCCTCGGGTGACAAGAGTTTCAGTTTCTCGCTTTTGTCATATGGTTGACCACTGTTCTCGAACAGTGTTAGTACAGCTCTAGTCCATCGGTGGAAGTACTTCAGATACCGGACTGTGACTGTGTTTTTAATCGTGATGTCGCCCTGGCTAAGATTGTTCTGCACGTTGATAGAAAGATGCTGCGTCACTTGCTGCTCCATATTTCATGGGACACTCAGGTTTGGAGCGGACGTAGGAAGAGGTATGCATAGGACGCCCAAAGAAACTGAAGCCACGCACAGAGTGGCGAATTACTGTCGGGATCATACTTTAATACGATCTTGCTATCATTGTTTTATGCGGGATTATTACGTAATACACATCACACAAATAGTTAACTAATATTAGTTTGAGTCTTGTTTATTGATTTGCTTGGCGTAGAGCTTCGAGTTGATGCATTGCGAGTCTTTTTCTTCAAGCCAAAACCAAGCCGTAACCGTGAGTGTCACGCTTGTTTGACGCGGTGCAAGGGAGTTCCTTTTCAAGAGAAGGAGCTTGAAAGGCCACCCTTGAGTCATTCAAAAGCTGAGATCTTCAGTGCTTGGATATTATGATACGCCAGGCTCCTGGCAGCGCGGAATGTGTAAGAGCAAGATTTCGTGGAGTTACCTCCATAGCGGTTGCAGTTAAAGACCTCAATGAGTGAGGGATCTTAGGGGAGAGGGAGAGAGCTATCACACTCGCCCTAAACTTGTCTACAACAAGTCATAGGAGGAAGCGCAGAATCACGCTATTCCCAATAGAAGCGCCCAGCTGTTTGGGATATTTCGGGAATCTACATTGTACCCGTCCATCCGACAGTCCGCGCTCCCTTGAAGCGGCGTATAATTCTCTACTACATCGTCCCTAGGAGCTGCGCCCTTGTTCGGAGCTTGGCTGATATAATTGCACCAATATCCAAATTCAAATCTGCCAGCAAGGAAAGTATAATAGACTAAAGCGGGAATGAGCGTTTTCCTAATCCGACTAGTGCGTAGAGCTCTGGATCTTAGTCCTTGTGATGGCCCCACTAGAGACACTTTGCCAGGAAAAGAAAGCCCCTTTGTGCCTTACTCTGTTAACGCCTGAATTCAGTTGCCTCACCAATGGATACTACACTATTGATCAGACTTTGTATGTATCAGTTTTTGAATTATAATTCATATTTCTCCCTTTCCCCCTCTCGTTTTCCTTGATTCTTTGTGCAGCCAATCATCGATTAATCTCTCATAGCGTATTTACTTTTCCTCCCAATGGCTCGTAAGGTTTGGTGCTTGATTAGCAAGCTAGTCGAGGCACAGACACAGCAAACGCTGATTGTACCGCATGAGTACTGCGTAGTTGGCGGTCGATTGGTCACCACCGTCCGGTACCTCCTTCCGTCACATATGCCCTGCAGTGTTGGTTCGTAACACGTAACCCCGAGAATAAGCTGCAAAAGTAGGGCGCGCGGGGGACCCGACCCATGAGCTGTGGGAAGCATTTTATGGAGACAAGCTTGTTACTTTAGTCAGGATCACCTCGACACGTCAGGTAGAATCTGGACCGAACTCTGGCAGTATTTCTCGCAATACGTAGCTGATCTGCAAGCTGAGAGACGGCGTATTTCTCTTGTGGCAGCCTTTAGTATGCGGTAGGATACAAAATTGGGACCACACGCACCTGTCTGTCTGCTCTCGCTTGGATTCACGATTGAGGCAGTAAAGACCTTCCTCTCCGCACTGCCACCATTTCGGCTGATCCGCCACAATTGCGCTTCCGCTCACGGCAAGGCTGATGCCCTAAAAGAGTTCGTGAAATTAGACCAGGCGGCACGGCGATTCTGGGTATAGGGACCTTACTGTCCATGGTTTTGGATAAAATGTGTCATAAGAGTAGCGACCAGAAATGACCTACGCCCAAACCTAATGGAGTTAGCTTTCACCTATGAGGATGCGGCGTTCGGTGTTTTATCCATGATCATTGTAGCAAGAGATAACATTCATAGCATCCAATCAGAACATAGTTCTGTGCTTGCAAGAACAAAAAGCCACTAAAATAAGCAAAGACGGACAGAAGTTGCAAGCGAGTTTGACCACATGACTCCTTGGCTGCACAGCCTAAACGCCCTTATCATTCACGCTGATCACTCTCGTATTCAGCAAAAGCACATGGCCCAGCCTGTGCAGTACTCCTGACGCTTGGGCTCAAGACAATATTCACCAAAACAACTATACAAATTGGCTGTCTATCTTAAGGGATCATCTCTTGGCACTCGGTCTAGGGGTATCTGAACTCCGGAACTGCAGGATAGAGGATAATCTCAGCAATTAGGCTTGCCGTAAGGCCCACCGTTCCTCATCACAAAGTCCCAGAGAGTAACCGCGAACAGTCGTCTGGAACAAGGATCTTTGGTGTGGCTTACTCCATGGTCCGCCCTTCAGGTATCCAGGGAAGCAAACAAGACCAACCTCATCAGCATCAAGCCACAGGTCATCCGACAGGCACTTTTTGCAGTAATGGAAACGAGGATGCCTGGACCGTCCGCTTGACATCTTACGGCGGGACTCCAAAGGCCGAGGACACTACAGGCCTGAAACCTTGGTAGATGCCAAAGTCGCGGCAGGACAGTAATCCATCACCACGTTGTTATCGCGCCAAGCGGCGCCAAGAAGAAT
>JAABUG020105648.1:0-37674 GCA_011319215.2 Scortechinia acanthostroma
AGTCATCATACCAGACAATACGAACCTTGCCCGCATTGCGGCCTTCGCTGGCCAGCGTCGTCTTATCCACGATATGGATCCGTCCAACTACAAGCTCCCAGTAGTAGTAGAGGTAGTCATTCTCATCCTCCCATTTGATATTGTCCTCCAGTTCTTCATCAAAGTCGGACTCTTCTCGCAGCGCCTCCTGCAGGCGCTCATGGTATCCTTCTGCGGAGTCCCAGTGCTCCAGGAGCTGTGGGATGCGGAGGAAGATTTTGTGCCAGTCGGGCCCAAAGTTGTATGATGCGGGATGATTCAAAATGGGGGTTATTTGAGAACCAAACTGGTACTCCAACCTGTCTACTATCCTGGAGAATGCAGCCTCCGTCGAGGGCTCATAACACGTGCGGAGCCAGGGCGTCCAGTCACGGGCATGATCCGGTACCGGCTGGCGCACACCCTCCAGTATCCCTCGCTCCTCGGGCGTCAAAACCGACCAGCGGGAACCACGCTGTTCTCGTTGGTCTTTGTATGGCTAAATCCTCGGCGGTAATCTGTTAGTGCGTCGGAGTCCGTCTAGCTACCGAGAGGAGGGGAAGAGGGGTTGTAAGTGGAGAAAAAGAAGATGAGTCAGTACCTGCTGCCCGTCGACGCCGAGGGTCATGAATTCGGCAAGAATCTGCTCCCGCTGGGCGTCGGGAGAGAGGGGAGAATCCTCCTGCCATCGTTCCTAAGGGAAGTGAGTTGAGTGCACGGTTCGCTAGACAATCCCTTTATAACTCACCAATAGGAACAGGTCTGTAGCCGACAAGATCGGATCCTCCATGTTCGACATTGGATGATTGTGGTCGAGGGAAAAGGGGGGAAATCAATAGTTGTGGAGATGCTGGCGGAGGGATAGATAGGACGGGAATAGATTGCTGGATCTGGTTCAGGTACAAGTCAACAAGGACGAATGATCGGTTCCTGGGGGCTGTCCAAATCTGTCAAATGCACTCTTCTAGACAACCATTTTTATGTAGTAGATGTTCAACAAAATACACTGCTGCTAATACAAAAAGAGACCTCATAATCCCGGTTGGTAGATCTTCCACTGCTTCCAGCAACCAGATTCCTTCTAATCGAACTATGAGACCAAGAGGAAACAGAGAGCGAGAAGAGCGAGAAAGGGAAGGTTCGAGGAAAAGACTGGAAATCATATTTCTAAGGTTCCCTTCTGCATGAGAACCTCATGGGTACATCATCAAGTCAACCAGATTTCCCTACCCGTGGAACGACCTGTTCTAGCGCCTAAGCATTAACAGAGAAATTCATTCCTATCAGGTCTCGTACTTTCCTATCAAGTTGAATGCCATGAATGTAAGATGATTCGGTACGCATGTCTGCGTTCACACATGCTTCATACATTGTGGTTTAGATCTGCCAGACTGCTGTCAACTACAAGCGAGACCCCAAAACGAACAGGAAACAAAGAGGACAATGAACACTTCTTTCGTCACACTCGCGATCGGTTTCTGTTTGATGAGCCTCGTCAGCTCTCGCAGAGATATATTCAGTCCAATATAAATGAACTCGCCAGTTTAGCCGTCCGTGCGGCCGAAGCTGTCGGTAACGGACCTCGAACATGTGTGGACATTGAAAAATTGCCCGATGGGATGCACAGTAAAGCTGTACGCTTTACAATGGATGATGGCTTTCAGGCAGTTGGTAAAGTCCCTAATCCGAATGCTGGTTTGCCGCATTTCACAACTGCCTCCGAGGTCGCGACGATGGATTTTGTATGACTTCTTCACCCCTGGTAGTGATCCTTCGGGAATATTACTGAGCCTATCTAGATGCGAAACGTGCTAGGGACACCGGTACCAAAGGTCTTCTCGTAGAGTTCTGCGGCAGACAATGCTGTCGGGGCGGAGTATATCCTGATGGAGAATGTCCGCGGCGTGCAACTGAGCCAGATATGGAATCGGCTTGATGTGAGGTCGCAGTTTGAGATAGTGAGGAAAGTTGCCCTATACCAGGACAGCTGGGCTCACACTCATTTTTCACAATATGGAAGCCTATACTACAAACAAGATCTCGGACATTCGACACCGAGTCTCCAATATACCGGCAGAGACGGCCAGCATGTTGTGGATGATCGGTTTGCAGTCGGTCAGTCCATTAGTAGACAAAACATTGATGATGGAAGGGTCGAGTTCGAGTTTGATCGAGGTCCATGTAGGTATCGTGGCTTCCCCGGTTATTCCTTATTCTCACTTTCTACAGGGCATACCGCGGAAGACTACGAACGGGCTACCGGTCTTCGAGAATCATATTGCATTAGAAACACATCACAACTTCCAAGATCTCCTATTGCTATCCATTATTCTGGGACCTACCGACCATCGAGGGAAAAGAAACTCCTCGCGGCCGCGAGCCACCCGAAATTGGTGAAGTACTTAACCCCGGACGATGAATCCATCCGAACGTCCCACATCTGGCACGACTATTTACATACAGAGAATATATTCGTCAGTCCAGATGATCGCTCGGAGATCTATGGTCTTATTGATTGGCAATCTACTGAGCTGGCCCCTTTGTATGATCATACGCTGGAACCTTGTTTTCTTCATTACGATGGTCCATCCATGGATGCATTATTAGAACGGCCGAGATTCAAGGACATACGCGCACTTTTTCAGGATGAACCTGAGCCAATGGCAACCCGCAAGGCTAACTCTCTATTCACCGAGATGTCGCTAGTTGCTCTGTACAGATATTTCGTGCACAAGAAAAGCACACGTCTGTTCAAGACTCTGGAGTATCAGCAGACTCTCTGCTTTAATTTGCTTTGTCTTGCTCGAAACCTTCTTCTTGATGGAGAAGCGACATATTTAGCGATATTGGCGGATCAACAGCACGAAAACTGGGCGGAGATTCCGAAAATCTCGCACTGCAACGAAGGACATCCATTGTCATTCTCCAAGGACATGCGGGAAGAATTCGAAAGGGACAATGAAGATGCAACAGCCTCCATCATGCTGATGGAAGAGGCACAGCAAATGATCGGCAAGCAATATTTTCCACGGGGAGTGGTAACCCATGAGCAATTTGCCAAGGCGAGGGAGATCATCCCTTGGGTGAAGGAGGAACTCATACGGAAGTATGCGCAGAATAAGGAAGAAGAGGATGAATTACGTCGCGTATGGCCGTTTGATTAGTCTCTCGCTTCTGAAGAACCTGGGAAGTATTTGCTCGAGTCGCAGCCTCCTGAAGGGATCTTTGCTATACCCTGATCCCAAATGATCGATTTTATGCCAGCCTACTCAACTAGGTTCCTTTGTGTGTACTTAAATGACCTTGACCGCTTGACCCCCCTGCACCAAAGGCAGCAAGCGGGGTAATATGCAGTCTTAGCAACTCCATCATCTCCACCTGTCCAACTGTCAACCCTCCCACTCAACCCATTGTAACACTCAACATGCATTCCTGGAGCGATCGGCCTCTGCGCGATGGAAAGGACGCCGACGAATGGAAACCCACCTCTGCGTCCGAAGCCGCGGCCAACATAGATGAGTGGTATCAAGCCGGACGACTGCTTTTTCCCCGCGATTCCCTCCAGAACGTGCACGACCAGTTGCGGAAGCCCCTCAAAAAGGGTGACACCATTTATGTGAAAGCGTTCGATGGCTCGGTCTACGAATGGCCAGTGAGAACTGGGGACACCAAGACGCTTTTTGAGCGCGATGGTGACAAGGGAGAGGACAAGCCAGTGCAATGGGTGATGTGAGAATAGAGATTACTTTTGTATCCTTTTGACTACGCAATCAAGGCAAAGGCTTGGCTAATGAGAGATATGTTTCAAGGACGACGCCACACATTGACTATTCTTCATTTGACTGGCTCAAACAGGGGCTGGAATACAGTCTGTCACGGGCATATTGCAGCGTTAGCATTGAACACTGGATGACCCGTGTCGATCAAGAGCCTGAGCCTGAGCCCACGGAAAACCTCAATTCAGGACTGGAGTACCTGCAAACTAACCTGAGAGACTGGGAAGGGAGCGAAGCCTGGAGGGACATCAAATCGACCCTCTCGTCTTTGAACCTCAATTCCAACATCGCCAAGGTGATAGGTATGGCCTGCGGGGCTTTCGCCCCGACATTGGAGTCCCCTGGGTGCAGAAGATCGGCAGTTCAACATGCATTCCTCTTAACGCTAAAGAGGTTTCTGCAGGAAAGCAACCTGGGCACAGGCAAGGTTGCCTGCTACGCCCAGGACCCGGGGTACTCTAAAACAGATGAGCTGGTTCTGGAGAAATTGGATATCAAGGTGGTGGAGGATCCGGAAGGCTTCCTTGAGATGGACGATGCCTCCCTCGTTTTCTCCTGCGCCCCCAACATTTGTGTCAAGGAGATCGTTGCTGACATTGCCCGACCGCTGGTTCTCATCTGGTGTACTGTCGAAGAGGAAGATCCAGAAATCCCGGAGTACGTGTTCTCGCGTCCGTGGTCACCCTGGTGGCTAATGTTGGCAACAGGACCGATCCAGACTCTCCACGCGTCAGAGAGATGATACAAACTTGCTATGATCAGTTCCCCTTCCCCGAGGATCACGATGATAGCTTTTCGCCCATGACGATATATGTGAAGAAACAGTGCCGAGTTTCTCAGTAGGAGAAGAGTTCGGAAGCTTCCTGTGTATGCCATTACAGCTCAGTTCTTAGTAGTGTTTGCGGTTAGATTCTATACTTTACAATTTATGCTTAGGAGCAGTTCCTCAATCACCAGCATAATGTTGGATTCATTTACAAGATCCATGGAAGGCCACTAGGCAGCTATAGCCGGGAAAGCCGAAAATGAAATCATCCTTACAGCTTGATCCGGACTTTCTACTCGTACTTAAGTTAATTCAGCGGCAGTGGATAACTCATGGAAGTATATTATTATTCTCTATCTTAATAATGTACTTCGACTGAGTTGGATGAGGACCAGGAAAGAGAAAAGGAAGAAATGCCTCGGAAAGCGCACACCTGTCCATTCTGTTTGAAGGACATTGCTGATCGACGGAGTTTCAAGGAGCATGTCAGCGATTACCCGCGCGCCGAATATTTAGATCGTAAGGTGCAGGAGCGTCCGTTTCACCCGGAACGCTACAAGATATGGAGACCGGGTGGCCCATTTCCCTTTCTCTGTCTCCCATCTTGTTAGTAAAACTCCCCGACTTCGTTTCAGTATGGATTGCTTTCGCTGACTACCACCAGAACTACGGGAAATGATATACAAGGCTATACTTTGTTTTAAAAGGATCACGTTCCGCGAACCCATGCGGAGGATTGTTAGGCCAGTTAAAGGGGTTTGGCTCCAGCATAGTCCCCCAGGGAACCCCCTAGCCCTTCTAGCAGTGAGCCGTCAGGTTTACCCCGAGGCACGCCGGGTCTTTTATCGTTGCAATACCTTCGCCTTTGAGTCTACAGAAGATCTTCCCATCTTTCTTATCGGGATTGGGAGAGAAAATGCACTCCTCTTGCAGTCTGTCGGATCCGTTCAACGGGAAAGGAATACCCCCAAGTATAAGAACTATATAGACATCATCAAGGCAAGTATAACGGCAAGCAAAGCCAAAAACATCGACATCGGAGGAGGTCAATATTTGGAACGATGAAGATCAGTTTCTCAGTTTTCTGCAGACGATCAGGTTCCCGAAGCCAGTGTTTCGTTGCAGCACTGATCGTCTCTTGCGGCTAGACGCTGATGGTGTCTCAGCTACGGATGGTCGTTACCGATATACCTTTACCATCGATATGATTCACTATGATAATGGGGATTGTCATAAAGGAGCACAGCGAAATGGTAAAGCTGCATATGAGTTGCGTACGAGGAGGGTTAAGGACGATGGGCCCGTAGAGGGCACTGATCTCCAAACCCTAGAGAGTATGGCCATAGTAAACGAGGCGAATGCCGGAAAATAAAGTCCCAGTTGGCAGTTCGTGGAGAAGATGAAGTTTATATCGCTATAATCAGTGCTTAAGGATAAGCAGTTAGGAATTAAAATCTTCAGCATGGCTTTTTGCTCATGTATTCCTGAGTGCAAGTGACTTAAAAATGTTTTATTCATCACAGAAATACGTTATTCAATTCTTGTTGTTAGTCTCATAGTGTGCCATGCCACCCCGGGGTCCACAAGAACTAGCTTTCCTGCTAGTTATTAATATTACTCATATCGCAAGATGTAAAGATCACGAGATTACCATATACTCTGGTGATAAAAAGATGATACATTCATTGAGCACTACAGATTGTATATAAAAAGACAACCACAATCTAATACATGATTACAAGACTAAGCCTGCGTAACCAGGGCAGACTTCCAAGTCTTCCACAAGTTCTTGGACGAAGAGAAGATGAAGGATATTAATCCTTGGAAGTCTTCACCATTGTGATCGCAGTAACGAGCCTCATCGAAATACCCAGAAGCAAGATCCTCTCCTTCCTCCTCATCTGCGTACTTGCTAGACTCGTACGTAGCAGCAGACGGAAGTTCAACCTTGATCATCTTAGCCTCACTGGGAGTGCCCTCGCCATTCATGGCGAACAACATATACCACCCCGGGAGAATGATACCAGCGTCGTCAGGCAGCCGGGCCGCATATCTGTTTCGAGGCAATGGGTTGAGGTCGAGGGGAACACGACGCTGGTCGGTGTTGACGGTGTGGGTGGTAGTTCCGACACGGACCAAGGAGGCAGACTTGATTTCAGAGTCTGTCTCAAATCTCAATACCTTGCCAACGGTGGCTCTCGCGCCTCCGTTAATGATCTTGGTGATCTCTGGACGGGTAGCTCGCTTGCCGTCGGCCGTGAAGAGGTATGGTGGAGTGAAGATCTCAGCATCGTAGTGGTTGGCAGAGCAGTTACCGCAGAGACCACCGCCGCCATTGAGAACGGTAGCGTCGGGAAGCAACATGGAGATACTGTGGTAGACCCGCTTGATGTTGTTGCGGCTCTGCTTCACGAACGAGTCGGTCTCAGGATCGTAGATTTCCGGCGTGAAATTGATGTCTCCCTCGTGGAAGGGCTTGCCCCAGGTTTGGCCTCCGGCAATAAAGACCTTGCCATCAGGAAGGACGACCGAGGTGTGGAAAACACGCTGGTAGTTCATCCCGCCTTCACCTGTCCCGTCGGAGCCTTTGCCGGCGACCTCCACCTTGGGGTCTTGATAAGGATCTCCAAGAGTGATGACATGGGCGTTTTTGGAACCGTATGAGCCGTCGTAGTGGCGCTGGCCACCAAAGGTGAGGATCTTACCCTTGGTTGCATCGTACATGACGGCGCTACCAGACATGGAGTCGTGGTCTTCTTTCCTGTTTCCGGCCTCTTTCACGGAACCCTTGATTCTACCCTTGTAATCCTTGGCGTCGACATTGAACCAATGCATCATCTTACTGGGACCCGCCTGGAAGACGCTCGCATCCTTCCAGCCAAAGAGCCAGCCATGGTTATCAGCCCGCCATTTGCCCAGACGGTCATCGGTCAGCATCGGTTCGACCTTGGCCCCGGGGCGTCTTTCCCATCTTGCATTCTCACCGGGAATGTAGACCTCGCCGTTCTTTTCGACCTTGTCTCCACCACTCCAGGATCCTCCGATTGTGAAAATACGACCATCCGATAGCGTGGTCGAGGCGTGATATCCACGAGGAATTGCCATGCTGGGGCCTTTCACCCACGCCGTGCCATTGTACACACTGGTGCGCCCAGAGTCAGCACCGCCACTGACGACAATGTTGCCGTCGATGTCCATGGAGGTACCCGGGCAGAACATGTCGTGCTTGGTCTCAAAGACCTCACTCTGGGTGATGACGCCCTCACGGTTCATGGTGGTGGTCAGGGTCTTACCACCGGGGGAGGCGAAGAACTGGTCGTCCGCCCAGGCAGACCACATGATAATGTCACCATGTTGTTCGACTGCAGCGGACACTGGAACGATTGGTAGATTAATTGTGGGACCCCAGACACCCCTGCTGGGATCCTCTTCGGGGAAGGTTCCTTCGTTGTAGGAGTAAACCGCAAGGTTGACGATGGAGATCGGTCCGTTCTTGATCTGCGAGCGATCGGAACGGGATTCGGACTCAGCAACGAGCTTGACAAAACGAGCACGTCTGGGAATAAAGGCAGACATTTTGGGACTCTTGTTTGATCCCCAGGTACCGTACGCGACGTCTGTCCAGTTTCCGCCGTCCTGGGAGAGAGAGATACGGTGCTCACCAATCTGGCTATGGTTAAGGCTTTTGTCCAGGCGAGGCAGCATCGTCAGACCGGAAACGTAGTATTCTTTGCGAAGATCGACGACGATCCAGGGAGCCTCCTCCTGTTTCGCAGGATCGCTGTGCCAGTATCTGTCGCTCCGGTCGTCAATGGCATATTCGCACTCTTTGCCTTCGTACTGGCTGGAGCACTGGACCTTCCAGTTCTCACTCGAGTTTTTAGGGTTGCTTTTGGGAATAAGGTCCGAATCAGGAGGAGGAGATTGGTATTTGATCCTGCCAGTGACGGATTTTGCAATCTCAAAGCCATCTGCTTCGGAGGATTCATAGGAGAATTCGGCGGGTTTGAAGGCGTGGACAGCCACCGCCCCCAGGAGGAGACCAGACGCCCACTGGAACTTCATTTTGATGAAGATGAAAGACTTGTAAAAGTCGTCGTGATTGAAAAGAGTGAAAAGAAAATTGCTTATAAATAACAGCCAGATGAGAAGCATCAACCACAATACGTAATGTCTGTGGCTGCTACGGCAGTGGGGACTCGCCACCAACACCAGTTCATCAAGGGATCGTCTGCGGATATGAGATGAGATGTGATGCGATCAAGCAGCTCTCGTCACTTGCGGTCCCAGTAGGACGTTGAGTGCTGAGAATCCTTCCTTGTTGGGATTGTATCGCATCTCTAGTCTCCGGCATCTCCACTTTTGCGTTGATCGAAGCTGCATCATGACGCACAGGACAGATATCTTCACAGTGTTCAATAATATATGATGGATTATATATCTTATACGAATACAGAACGATTGTCCTGCTGTACAGACATGGTGTAGTCAAGTTCTGAATTGGTGTAGGGTCGTAAGAACGATGTACCAGCAATTTGGTAAGAACTGCAGAAGCCCTAAGGTACCCAGTGTGGATGTTCCGCTCGCCCGGGAACTCGGCAAACCTGCTCCTTGGTGATTAATCTGTTACTATGATCCAGATCGCCCTTCCCTAGTCGCTGATGATCATTGCTGATCATGATGGAGCTACATAAGCCATGAACTCCTAAGTGGGTCTGCTCAGCTCCACCATGCGGACGGCTCGGTCCTGCCATCCTTCCCTTCCGTGTATCTATCATATCGAGCTGAGAGTTTGGTTCCGAAGGTGTACTATATGTAAGTGCATCTGATTGGATATTGGCTTAGTTGAAACTTGAAAGTCAGGTCAGTGGATCTGTATATCCCTGTAGCGGTGCTATCCATCGTATTGATATACAAGAACCTATATTCATAGTGTTGGCATGCATGACGCTGGGCTCCACTCTCTCCACTGTTCAGCTGAAGAAATACCGCAGTCTGTGCTGACGAAGATGCATATCAGTATGGATTGGAACACTATATTACGGGATTTGATTAGGCACCAGGGTCCGCCCGATCCCGTAAGAATCATCCATTCTTCACATTGTCACCACATGGGGATGATAGGCTATTTACATTGGATATCATCGTCACAGCAGGGAGACGATATTGGATCGACATGCCGCACATACGACATAGCAGCCTGAGTGTGTGGAGAAAGGCATATAATCCGGAAGATCCTCACCATCTCTGGATTGGAAATCCACAAATCATGGTGCGCTCATCATCGATTGCTTTTGGGCTGTGATATGATGATGCCATTTGAAATGGAGGGCGGGTGGGAGAAGAGGGGCAGCTGAGCTGAGCCTGGTGATGCAATCTGCATACTTACCCTCTTCCCAAATACGGACATAAAAGGGGCCCAGCAGTATTTGGAAGGAGCAGCAGAAATCGTTCCCTTCAGACTCGTCACAGTATACTGAGACCAAGATGCCTGTCGACAAGCAAGAGAGAGTGGTCGACACCGACAACATCCAGGGCAGCATCTGGCCCCGTCTCCCCAAGTATTACGAATCCTACCTCTTCTTCAAGATCACCAATAAGGAGAGGTTCAGGCTACACCTCAGAGATATCCTTGACCTGGGAGAAATCACCACCGGGACTCAATGTGAGAACCACCTCAAGTCAACTGGGGAGTTGGAAGAAGCATGTGCAAGTTCCCGACGTGATATTCCTGAAGCAGAGCGGAAGCCCTTTACCGCGGTGAACATTGCCTTCACCCACATGGGCTTGCTGAAGGTTCGCCTGCTTCCGTTTTATAAACTATATTCCAATTTCTGAATTTTTCTTAGGTGGAACCTCCTGACGTTGAAGCGGAATTTGCCGCCACTCTCCAAAAGGATCCGGATGACTATTGCAGGGATAGAATCAACGAGGGTCTTTTCGAGAAGGGAATGTTCGATGACCTCGTCTACGAAGGTGCCGATAGCCCCGCAGCTTTGCATCCGGATTTTAGGGCTCCTCCCGGAAACGAAACAAAGCAGGGACTTGAACGTTGGGAGTGGAGAGTGGACGGAGTTTTCATAGTCGCTGCCCATACCGCGAAAGCTGTGCGCAAGAAGATCTATGATCTAGAGGACGCCTTCAATGTCGGGGATGCGAATCGCGCGAGTATGAAGATCGCCTTCAGAAGGGATGGCCAACAGCGTCCAGGTGCAAACCGTGGCAAAGAGCAGTATGATTTCCCCTACTTTCATTGGCTAGATACAATACTGATTCTGTAGCTTTGGGTACGAGGATCACATCTCCCAGCCAAGGATTAAAGGCCTGGATGATCCCCCAGCCAAGGGCGAACCTCACGCCTGTCCTCCCGGGTACGTCAGACCTCGACGGCTTTGTTATATACTGTTAACAGGACTTAGGTACATCTTCCTGGGGCACCAAGGCGATCCCAATATGAAAAGAGGCCCCGGGTGGGCTAAAGAGGGCAGTTTCCTCGTCTTCCGCCAGCTCGACCAGAAGGTTCCCGAATTCGAGGAATTCCTCGAGGAGTGGGCACCGAAAATCTCAGGAACCAACTACAAAGGACCCAATGGCCCTGAAAAGCTGGGTGCTCATATGATGGGACGATGGAAGAGCGGTACGTCTATGAGCCTCGTATCTTATTATCATCCACCCGCTAGGCAAAACTGATCGATAATGCAGGAGCCCCCGTCGCCAAGGCGTATGATGAGGACAATCCAGACTTGGCATTCGATAACAAGTTTGACTTCAGACCGAAGAAGAGCATCAAAGGCTGTCCGTTCGCGGCTCACATCCGCAAGATGCGTCCCAGAGCCGATAAGAAGCGTGACGTCGGGACTGAGGAGTATGGCGATACCACCGAGCTCCCGGAGCCAGATAGTGATGAGTCTGAGGCCGAAGGACAAGAAGAGGATGCCAGTGTCATTCTGCGTCGTGGTATCACCTTTGGCCCTGAACTCACCGAGGAGGAAAAGAGGGAGAGGAGGACTATTGAACAACGTGGGATCTACTTTACGTGCTACCAGAGTCTTATTCGGGATGGGTTCAATTTCCTCATGACACGTAAGTTACATCCAACTTGCTCCTATACTGCCTATAGATGCTAATAATGTAGGCTGGGCGAGCAACTCCTCTTTTCCCGAGTATAAGACCAAGACCTTCCCCGACGGCCCTGGAATGGACCCCTTTGTTAACCAGAGACTCCGTTCTGATCATCCTGAGGGGCACATCAGTCTGTACGATGGAAGCAATCCGGACAAAACAGTCAAGCTTAATCTGGGTATTAGTCCGTGGGTGGATCAGAAAGGTGGTGAATACTTCTTCACTCCTTCAATCAAGGCTTTGAGGGAGCAGTTTTCGACTTCGATTCCCGTCAAATAAGCCAATCTAAGCCACCAGAATTACGGCTGGGAATTAATCACATGGGAAGATCGGCTACCTAGAGAGGAAGAAGACACATAACTAGCCAGAAACATCAATCTTGAGAAGGCCTTAAGGCATCGAGTCATTGAACATTTAGCTTAGGACAAGACATAGCCAAAGAGAGAAAGTTTCATAGTAAATGATCTGACTTGATAAAAGGAATGTGAGACTAGCAGTGATGTTATTATCATGCTTCACCTCTACCCTGGGGTTACGCCCAGAGGTAGGCATCAAGAACTTCTAGCACAAAGAAACTGTCTTGATTCCCTGCTAGAATATCAGTAACGTTCATCTTTCTGCTGCACCCCCTAAAGTGGTTATACCTTTAACAACCATAGAACCCTTCATCTAGTGTCCAATAGCTGTTCTCAATGCAGCCTGCACCATAAAGCCCCTGGCAACCAGTCGATGTATAAGCAGCTGGGGCGTCGATATCATACGTTCCATGGGGCGTATTGTATGACCACCGGAAATGCCCTTTGTCGAAGGTTACTGACAGTCCATATCCACTCATGCAATTCGAGATGGCTGTCGAGCTGTGGAATGTGTTGTCAGTTGTGCCGGCACAGGTCGTGACGCCATTGTCGACGAAGGTGATGATGTCCCAGAGACAGTATGGTTGGAGAGCAGGACAGTATAATTTCAATGAAACTTCCAGACAACCTCTCGCTTTACTGGCGAGGTACCCTACCAGCAACAGTGCTGCTGTGGAACGCATTATTGATATGAAGCTGCTGACGGGACTCTTGAATATGATGTCTGAACACTGTTATTTCTGAAAAAGAAATTCGTCGACAAATGTCTAGGAGGATAAGACTTACTGGAGATAGTAAGCCCTTGGTGTCTAACAGCTTTGATTGTCTTGACCACAGGCTCTATCTGAATCATCTGGTGCTCTCTGTCCCGTTTATATAGACGAGGTCACCCTTATGATGTCTAAGAATACTTGTTGGGGGCGAAAAGGTATCCTCCATCTTCCATCTTCCATGATACATTTTATCAAATCATAATCCTCCTATTAGGGAGTAATGTTATAGCCTTGCATAGGAATAACATTGCATGCTACACTAGTCGACCACACTGGTCTGGAGTTCAATCCTAATTCTAGGGGTTACATCCATCATATCTGTCTGTGTGATCTGGACTGTACATCCACAAATCATTAACCATGTGCAATATCACAGCCAAACTTTAAAAGACTCCACGTAAGGTGTTAAACCTCCTCCCCCAAACCCGCTTTATCCGCTCCAACCAGCGGGGTTGAATTGGGATCCTGGGGACGCTTGTAACGAACAAGAGTATGTCTAATTTGACCAATGACATCTGTGTATCTAACCCTCAGTGTCTCTGTAAGGTTGGTGGCTGAGAGCGACCGGCCCCCTTCCTCCCCTCCTCCTCCCTCCGGCGCTCTGGTTGTGCCTATCTGGGATCCAGCTCTGATCAACTTGGCGGTTCATAGTTGCATATTGGCCTACATGGTCGTGCCTTGCCTGGACGACAAGACTTACAGGTCCTGCCCTCTGCCATCCCGGAGAATCAAAATTATGATATGTTTTGTCTTTGAAACATAATAATAATCTCTGTTGGGCTTAACTGCCCCCAATAATAGCATGCGTTGGGCCCTAAGCCCTAAGGCCACCCGCAATAAACTAATAATATATGTTGGGGGCCTAAGGCCACCCGTAAGACCGGCTGATTCGGTTGCAGCTCCAATGAGCTTGGATTAGTTTAGCCTAAAGCTATGTCTGCGAGATTTACCCCTATCTTGCTCGATCCGGCTTACGGAGTACTTTGACTTGCTCTGCGGCTTTTCTGAGCCAATCTACCAGCCAACATTTCGACATGGCAGACAACAACATCAGAGACCGCTTGAGGTCGCTGGCCTTTGTCCTTGACGAGGCCAGGGACGCTCTTCGCGGCAAAGCTGTCCCTGTGGCTCTTGGACGCAGAGTCGCGCGGCTGTGCGTGTTCCGTGGCATTCGATACCATGAGCAGTTCGTCGAGCATCCAGACCTAGAACAGCTCAGGCAATATGTGCCAGAAGTCTCTCGTGCTTTGAACGCTCGCGCGATTATGAGCAACAAGATACCCTCTATGCCTGAAGCGCGAGATAGACCCTACTGCATCTGGCACCCTCAGGTGGCATCACAAGACACCTACAGGAAGCTGTGGCAGCAGTATCCCGACATGTCGTACCAAATTGCTCGCGCGTGTGCCGTAGCCAACTATGTGGAACTGTATCTAGAGATGGATCTGTTACCCGATGTCTCTGTTGCCGAGGAAGCCCGCGCTAGTGGATCCATGGAGATCTATGAAGCCATCATGCGAAATCCTGTTCGATATCGCATCATGAACGATTACACCAGAGAGCTTATGCTGCAGAATCCAAAGCCTGCATGTTTGAACGATGATACGGCAATTGTATCTACTCTCGATATTAAACAAGGCATCAGAAAACCCCGAGGCGAAGAACTAGAACCTATCATTGAAGGAGCAACCCTTGACGATGTTATGTTTGAGGACGAGATGGACTATCTTGACCCCTTTCCCGGATTTTATGAGACAATTTTCAATATTACTGAGGACATGAACGTGGGCGAGGTGGATTCAGAAGAACCACAGCTGAATTACCTACCTGAACTGCTCTCTCAACCTCTCCCCATTGATTTGCCAAAGGGCAACAAGGACCTTTTGATCCTGATGGCGGCCTATTATGGGAACATCGAAAGATATGCCAGATTGCGTCGTCCTCGCGTGATTGAAGGGGAGCCAGGGTGCCTTGTGCGTGGGATCTATCATAACTCTATGTTCGCCCTCTGGTGTCGGACCCAGACTATACCAGACTGGCTGACTAGCTTGCATGTGACAAGCGCGATACATGCTCGGATGATCATGAACAACGACTTGAGTTGTATCATTAATCTGGACACAGGGCAACCCTATAAAGAATTCCTTGCCCACACGCCATACCTAATCTGGTTCCCTAATCCAGCTTATCACAATACGTACAAGACTCTAGCAAGCACAGTGGCTGAGATGAGACCGTCAGTCCTACACGCAGCGGTCTATACAGAGGATAAAGATCTCTTCGACTGGATGCTGGACGACCTCGGGGTGGCCCCGACCCGGCCTGCTTTTCAAGAAGCCAAGGTTCGAAACAGGGGAGACGCCCCTTCGCACTTCGTCCGTCGTCTGGAGGCTCGCAGTCAAGAACTAGGGATAGATCTTGCCGCCGCTCCTGTTGCAAGTTTCCAAATGTACTCGGCGAAACCACGGCGGAGTAGTATCTGGTTGGCAAAGGAGCTGACGCCGGGGGCAGTTCACAGCGCCGTGGAGGATTGGGGATTTTACGATGGATACATAGTAGATGCTTCCGAAGTGGAGTTGTTTGCATCAGCACCTGAATCCTGGCGGCCAGACTCATGGAAAGTTGAACTAGACTATGAGGACTGGCCGAAAAGGGGAAGCACTGACCAGTAGCTTAGAAGGATTAAGTTCCTAGTACTTGCGTCCTTACCAGCTTCGCCATTAAAACAGTGGTACCCTTAACAAGTTTGCAACGTTAGTAGTGGTTAGCGTCCATTTGTCCTCGCATTCTAGTTGTAAGACAGGAGCTGTAAGCACTAGACTAGAGGACTCCTTAGGGATGTCGCCCAATACGAAGAAGAGATCATTGGTGGAAAGAAGGATTGGATCAATATTGAGCAGTTCATGTCCTCACTCGTAGCGAAGGTCACAATAAAGACAGCACCAAATATATATCTAGAGATGGAGGACGAACAAATCATCGAAGTGGGGCCACTTGATGAGGAACATCGGAAAGGTATACCATAGACATGCATCTTGGCCATTGATTTACAGAACATGCATGATGTCTCATTGATAATGTGGGCACCATAAGTGGGACTCGAAAAACAGGCAGGACAAGCTACTGGCATAAGGGTTATGGAGCTTCTTCTCTTGCAGCATGTCAATCTGCCCTAAGCTCAAGCCAGTGTACTCCGTAGTCGGGGCGCCAAGAAAAGAACACGAGAGCCAAGAACGGAATACGAGGTTGCATACGATAAACTAGATCATGTATGTGTAAGTCAGGGGCTCTTTACTCCGTCGGAGCAACTGAAAAGCTAACAAGACAACTTGAGAGAAGTCAGGATCACATCCAAGGGTCCAAGACCTGTGAAGAGCAGTCAACTGCATACAGTACTCTTTTAACTTGGGATACTACCAAGATTCTCCTACCATGCCACCAAAAAGGAAGTCCACCGTTGACGCTGGACAGCTTCGAAGAACCGGCAGGTCAAAGCGAATAGCAGTGGACGATCCTGGTTCCAGTAACAGCACCCAAAGTAGTCCCAGTCTGGATCCCTTTGCTTGTCTGAATAGAGATGTTGTCAATCTCATCCTAGGTTATCTCTCACTTCCTGATCTTGTTCGGTGCGAGAGTGTCTGCAAAAGTTGGAGAGACACCCTTCACTGGTGGGTAGCAGCATTTGGATTTCGTGTCCATTTCCCGCATATTACCTGGGACCTTGTGCGCAACTCAAACACCGCCATCTGGGAGGCATTCAAAGTCCAAGGTAAGTATTTCTTGGGTGTTTATACATACCTTCTGATTCCATATACAGCGCATCAACAACCCGGCGTTCGGTCAGGCCAAGTGTCATCAGTCCAAGAATTCAATTTCCGGGATTACTATGGTATGGCTGTCGTGGGAAACTTTGTAGCCGGTCAGCCACGGGACCAACTAGTTCTGATATGGCATGAACTTGCCGTGCCAGGGGGCGCAGTAGTAAATACTAAAACCGTTCCTCTCAAGAGTGTCTGGAGGGTTCATGTGGTCCTGGTGCACTTTGAGATGAACCGGGAGGGAATTCTACTACTACGGCTCAGTGAGACGGGGAAAACGCGTGCCAGGTATGTATGCAAATATCATGTTCTACCATCTCTATGCTAATGTTAACTAGAAGCGCGGTCTATTCACCCGTTGAGGGCAAAACTATCTGGCGACAGGATCACAGGCACAATGACCCAAGGTACGGTGTTCCAGGCGAGCTCACCCCGATCCTAATAGGGAGGTCTCTCCTCCATTGCGCGAGACGGGGCTCTAACCGCGAAACCTTTGATCTTGTTGGGATCGACTTCCGAGCCAGCGAACCTACTGTTATCTACGAGTCATCCGCCATCGGGCCCAAACTTTGGCCCCATAACAGAACCTGCAGAGGACTTTTACACATGGGTGAGCGCGAGCTTCTGATGCTATGTGATTCCGAGCTTTGGGTGGCAACGGGCAGTGTTTCAATTCTTAATGGTGAAAATGGCCAGTTCATCTTCCGGTTCGATGGCGGGCCAGCCCATTTCTTTGATCGTCAGATGCTGGCATGTCCGACTATCAACCAGTTTTCAATGCAGTCAGTGCCAGCACTCGTCCGCCTAGGCGATGCTCTGCAGCCCTGGGAAGCGCATGCAAAAGCAGTGCGGGACTTTATTATTGTGCAGACGTTTTCCGTTACCTGTTCTGGGTCTGACAGCAGGCCCATCGATATAGTCAGATTAAGTGCAGATGTGATTCTCAGCCCATGCTCGTATCTCAACATCGCCATTCAGCCTTTTGCAAAAGCAGCTGTCATGCTAGAATTCGATGACAACACCCATGTGAGCGACAGAATACTGAGCCACTCACTTGTCGAAACAAAAGAAACCCCTCTCATTGAGATGGCGGAGGCAGTCCTGAAAGCATCATGTCCCCGGGATTCCACACCCCCCAACCTGCGCCACTGTTTCGTTCTGCGGGAACCTGGGACCAAACTCAGTCGCAGACCATCATTATCCCAAGCAGGACTACCGGCCCTTGCTATAGATGGCCGCATGCGTGCTCTCCAGGGTTTTGTTGATGGTGGACGGCTTTTGCTGGAAGCCCGGGAGGGCCAAGTTTTGATGGAGTTCTAGACGTATCTTAAATTACCACTGCACTTTCAGCGTGTAACAATTGGGTGAATACGTCTCTAAATTAAAACCGACGTAAATCCTGTTCAAGCGAGTCCATTAGGATATCTCTCTCTTGAACCATGGCTGATCCTTGGTAGTTGTCCCTCGTCCAACCTTTAGGTGTCCTCTCCCGTAAATCCCAAACCTCCATCAACGAGCCAGGAGCATCCGGAAGCAATTTCTTGCCTGTGGCTTCCTCGTTCTGCCATAGCATACAAGTAATACTATTTTCCTTTCGAAACTGCTCCTTGGTCAACGGCCAAGGAACACGGTCATATTCCCGAAGCATAGGTGTCGGCAGGCGGATCCCGCGCGTTGTCTGGCTCCAGAAACGGCCTTCGGCTAGTTCCTCCAACCGTGGAGGGGACGATATCCAGTCCTCTGCTCCCTGTCCTGAGTCGGTCGGAATTCGTGCGAGCCAGGCGTCGTCCCTTAAACCACCAATGTTGGTAATCTGGAAACCACCAATGTTGTCCATAGGAATCGGGACGCTGGTGTTGGAAAGAATTTCACGGCACACCCATGCCGCCCAGGAGTTTGGCACAGTCGGGTCCCGTGTCTGCACATCGATGATCCAGAGCCGCTCTAGACTGGCCGAGTTGAGGCGGGAGAAGTCCTGCAGTCTGGCGAGGAGGAGAGGGTTCAATGCGGAGGGAAACTCATGCATCACTCCAATGTGAGGAACTAGGGTGGAGCCGCATGGAGCCGCCCGAGAGCCGGAGGAAGATGATCCTGTGGGCTCGCGCAGGGAGAGATTAATCAAGCAGCTCCTTAGGTTCGTGGCGTGGACGGCTTCGAAGCCCGCATCTTGCTCAGTGCCAAAAAGCGCGGAGCAGATTTGTGGACGACGCAGGCGGAGGTGCTCAAGTTGGGGGAGGATGGTACGGATAGCGTCGCACACATGGGATGTTGGCGGCGTATGGCCGAGGATGGAGCCGCTGTGTTCAACGTCAATCTCCAAGCAAGTGCAAGAGTCGGGCAGATTATTGAGAATAGAAGAAAGTTCGACTGAGGCTGTGTAGGGAAATGGAAAGTCGATGGTAATAGAAAGTGAGATGAGGCCCATCTTTTTGATATGTGAGCGAAGCCGTTGTAGATCCTCGAGCCGGGCGGTGGCCGTTTGGACGGCCAAGGTTGGGTCGTAGGGGTTCACCAGAACAGGATCCATTACCAATGTCAGCGACCGGATCTTGCGGTCGCTGTAGGTGTCCAAGAACTTGGTGAGCCGGTGGGGATTCAGAAAAACGTCACCGTACAGAACAGACTCAGCAGGAGGTCGCCACTTTTTGCAGCATAGGATGGAGCTGACAAGCGCTGCATCGCCGTCCTGCCTAGTCAATTCGAATATTTTCAGCAAGATTTCTGGTGCAAGCTTAGCTACAGGTGAATCCATGGCGTGTACCTCTCATGAGTAGGAGTAGGACGAAGTCAAGTTAGATTGACATATAGCGGAGACGGGAGATGATGGCCAGATTTGGCCGAGTTTACGTAATTCCAACTTGGCCGGCCTTGGGACTTTCTTGATAGACCCGAAAAGATACATCCAGCAACCAAGACACCAAGGAATAAGAAAATCAAAACGAGGCGAAAACAAATAGATTATGAGCGATTATTCTACTAATCAATGATGGCTTGTCTGCTTGGCAGATTAGCGAGCTCGCTTATGGGGTTGTGGGGAAATACATCCGTGCCTGATAGGGCGCCATTTCTCATAACTGACTAGAAACTGTGGAGATGTGGGGTAGAAGCTTTACTAAAGTGGTGCCGGGCGTGATAGGGGATATAACGCTGGGAAAGATCCCAGTCTTAAGCTTTCAGCAATCTAGGAGTCAAAAGTAGTTTATAGACTGGACCCGTCGTGGCGTTGCCTTGGCGTCATCTGTTCCAATGGAATACCGTGGGAATATCAATCCTAGCCGGATGATAGGTGTAATAAATTATGTTCTAATGCTTGAGGAACTTGGAATGGGATGATATAGTGTGCATGTCTGCCATGAGAATAGAACACCTTCCTTGGCTTCCACCAACCCAAATGTCGAAATTATTACGTATAGCGCTCGTTAGATTGCTGGGCATGATTCTATGGTACACCACTGGGTAGATTGCTTAAACCTACCTTCATGATATAAAAGCAATAGATGATACTGCAGGCGCTATTCTATGCTCTCAGTCATACACTGCAAAAAGGCAACACAATGTCCGATTCTCCACAAGAGCACCCTAGTCCCGTCGTCTCGAAGAAGCGGCAGCGCGTCTCCAAAGCATGCGACCAATGTCGCCTGAAAAAGTCAAAGGTAATTTACTGAGCCTTTCTCTCAAAGATATGAACTAAGACCAAGCAGTGCGGCGGTGGTACCCCCTGCTTCCAATGCAAGCGTGACAACAGCCTTTGTATATTTAGTAGTAGGAGGCGGACTGCCAGAGCATATCCACAAGGGTGAGAATGTCTCCAATGATCTCAAGGTGGTGTACTGACCCGGAGTTCTATAGCTACGTGGAAAACATGGAGCAACAGCATCATCATCTTACCTATGCGTTGCGAGAGCTCTACAAACTGACCCTTAAGGGCCAAACATGGCCTGGTCCGCCTCTGGAACTGGCTGACGACGGTCAACCCCTCATCCATGGCATTTTGGAGCGATTGGGGGTGATTCAGCCCTCTCAACCAGACACCAGGAACAGTGATGATGGGAATCAGGTTCCCTCACTGTCGGACCCCAATTCGCCTTCCACTCCAGATAACTGCGCAATGCAGTTCTGGTCCACGAACAATACAGCTCATTGGGTATCTAACTTATCAGAAGAGTCACTGCATCCAGAGCCACCTGATCTTATGCAGGCTGATATACTCAACCTGACTTTTACAGATACTATTGCAACAGGCGATTGGACTGGTCTAAATCTGGGAAGCTGTGGAATTTCTCCTCTACCAGCAGATGTACTGACGGATTTGCCACTGTCTGATAATGCTGTACAGTATCCTGAATTTGGCTGTGACATGATAGACCTCTATCTAGTGACTCATTAACCTTTGTATATTAAGACTCTCTTCAGGTATAGTGACTATTAATATCTCTATTGTTATTGTCTGTGTGGCAACAGCATCACAAACAGCATGTTATTTAGTGATGTAGAATAGCAACTGGCTATAGTGAAGTTAATATATATAACTATTTATGCCTCAGGTCTTTGTCTGTTAATTACTCAATTATCTCTAAGAGTCCAAGTATCCTATCACATAGAACCACTGCAGTGGCCAGTCTGGATTGGCAATGGAATAGGCAGACTCGTTATAGGGAATGATATTTAGTGTAATGTAACTGGTTTAGATTTATCCATAAACAAGTATACCACCCTGCTAGGTCCCAGTTGAAGACTAATTTAGTGATACGGTTCATGTGGATATCATAGTGTAGTGTTTTGCTTGGTTAAGCTTTTCCTTTTCGTAACAGAATATTTAGTGTGTCTTCAGTGCCACATCTACCCAGTCTTCTCATTAGGCAGGTCCACTTTAGATGGCGCCACTGGCTGATTTGCTAATCCGCTAAATGCACCAAGAAAAAACAAAAGCTTAGCTTGAGCTCAGAAGTCTAGAATTTTAACTCCATACCAGTACCAGCGACGATCCGATCCTCTGGTTCATGATGATGCTGATGCCTCCTGGGCCACCCTCGCTAGTCATTTCGGGGCTCGCGAAACTTGGACACGTGTCAGAGACTGAAAGACTCATTGCAATCAAAGCTCTCACGGTATGGAGCAGAACCCTCGCTCTGCGGCAAGCGACGCAGCAATGGCTGACAGCTGCTTTGTCTACGCAGAGCCCGGCTTGTTGCATCTGATCAATTTCACAGTGACAGGCGCACTGGAAGCATGTGAGAGGATCCTCCAAGGTCAGGGGCGCCTTTGAAGCCGCTTGATTCTGCGACTGTAGCTTGATTCCGGCATCACTATCGATGGCTGATTGGGTTGATGGCTGGGTTGACATCATCCGTGTGTAACCGAGGATCAGAATTTCCCTGGAACCTCCAAATTCATAGTACAATATAAGGTTTTTAAGGGTTACCGACCAGGGGGCCGGCGCCGCCAAGCATACGGCGGAAATGCTGGGTAGGTTTCCGCGGAGAAATCCATGGGGTTCCGCGGAGATATATGCATTAACAGCACCCAATTCGCCAATTTCATAGACTTAGCTGGTGGCGTATCTGTTGTCATCCTTTTTAGGGTAGCAGGCCGCGGAGATGCTTTGCCACAAAAGCTTGTTTCCCCACACCAAGCCGCAGTATCCTATTTGCTGCAGCTGTGAATGTGATAGAAGAATAAAAATGAAGTTCATCATTATAGAAAGAAAGCAAGGTAGCTGCATGGACAATGTATATTTCATCATTTGCCACCTTTGGCAAGGCATCGGGGTGCATCAGATTTATACCCGGGTACGCCGTGTGCTACCTCATCTCCACCCCCATGTTCAAGTCCAGTGATAAACTATCATCCAACTGGTGATCAGAACACATCTACACAAACAATGAGGGACAAGCCCACCGCTTGGTTCATTGACAACCATGTACCACCGCCAGGTGAGCATGTCGGCTGTCCTATGCCCCAGCCGTTACTGACGGTGTCCAGAAAGCCGACCGGAAACTTGCCTATTCTGCCTGGAAGACCTGGGACCACGTGCCACGTACCGCCAGCTATCCTGCACCCATTATTTCCACTCGCCCTGCATCAGTGACTGGATGAAACGGGGCGCGGACAGCTGCCCTCTGTGCCGCCGCAAGCTGGGATTCAATCCGTGGTTTCGCAGGGAGCAGCCGGGCACACAGATGCGAGTCCAGTCGCGGAAACGGCTTCAGGACAGGAGAGATACGACTTCGAGGAGCGGCTTCCTGGATAGAATCTTGAATCAGCTGCCCGGAAAGAGACGCTCATAGCAGCGAACATTCGCATGACTCGGCGCTAGCAATACACCAATCGAACAGACAATAGATGTAGGGAGCCTTAACCAGAGAGCTAGTGTATATAACTTGTGTATTTGCGCAAATATATGACTCTTCTTGATTTCTATTTGGTTATTAGAGTGAAGTGAATCACTGCGTTCATCTCTACCATTAATAAGAACTAAAAGTCACTGAAATGGATGTTATAATGATACTTACAATTACAGAGGCAGAATGCGCGAAACTAAGACAGAAAAAAGAACATTTTCTAAGACCTTGAGCCAACAGCAAACTGGAGACGTGGTAACATAGGATCAGGGCCAAGTACCGAGTACTTGTCTGCCCTGGGTCCGGGGTCAGGACCGGCGCAAGAAAACAGATGTCGCACCGTGGTTAACTAGAATAAAGGACTTGGAACTTGATTATATGACTATGAGATTGGGAAAGTGTTTAGTATCATTATTAGACATTGAGTCAAGAATTTCTATGTTAGTATTAGTTTAGAGTTAGATTATATATGTCATATGCACATCATCCCTGGGGAGACACCTGTTTCCAATATGACCTTGTCACTTTCCTATGTGATACATGCCTTAGCCTGCTTCTATTAGAACCTATGTATAGCTGTATAGTATACTGCTAATAGACATGCAGTCCTTTTGATGAGGTAATAATATGACTCCCTTCTGCAACATATGCATTTGATGACATCATCCACCTTAAATCAAGAACCCGCAGAATCAACTATTTAATCATTATTTATCACTTAGAATAGTCTATATGTGAATAGCAAACTTCCAACTTCCTGGATTATAATCTGATTTTCCTCAGAAGTAAAGAATGGAAGATCCAGAACTCAATGGCCCTATCTCACAGGTTGCTCCAGTCCTCAATCGACTCCTTCGAGGGGAACAACCAGGTAGTAAATCAGCCAGTCAAGTACCCAATCCTTCAAGTCAGCATGCCAGGTGGTGGTTTATGAGCACTGCGTGCCCCTTGATTGCAGTACGCGGTGGGATACAAGACCTTATGCGTCGATAGAGATCATGCTAAACGTTCTGTACAGGCAACTCTGGGGCCATTGGCTAGTTCTTTCAGTATTTGCTCGCTGACCGAACGATGGAGATCATACACTGCCCAAGGGTCATTGCGTCAGATCAGTGTAGAGGATCCTACATGGTATGGCTTCTCTAACCTTGTCAAGCAATAGACACTGATACCGCCTAGGGAAGTGGCAGTCAATGCAGTATCGCTATTCCTCGCCCTGATGGCTAATTTCATACTGCTGATGAACATGGGCCGACGCATCCGCTTTTCCGTGGCGCAACCTGTAGTCATCATGGCGTGGTACACGTCCGCTATCATGATGCTTGTTCTTCTGATCGTTTTCCGATATACGCAGGCAGGCCCTGGTAGACCCGGCTTCCGCCTCTCGCAGGCATACTATTATGGTGCACTCGCAGCAGGGTTGTACTTTGTGATTCCAACACTCCTTGCAATCACCTACTACGGTGCCTCCCGTCGATATTACGCAAAAGAATTCAGGCTCTCCCCGAGTCAGCGAACCCTCATGCTACAGATAATCATGTTCTTCATCTATCTCCTGGGAGGAGCGGCAGTCTTCGCGGGGATAGAAGGTTGGCGCTTCCTTGATGCGCTCTACTGGGCCGACTTTACCCTTCTGACAATCGGTATTGGGAATCTAGCGCCATCCACTCATCTAGGACGAAGTCTGCTTTTCCCTTTTGCGCTAGGAGGGATCCTAATCCTGGGAATGATGATCGGATCAATACGCGCCCTGATGCTGGAAAAGGGAGAGCAAACAATGGGCCATGGGATAATGATCTTCACTTTCAACACCATGGCCCGACACGCCTCCGACTCGCGTAGCCCCTTATACAGGTATATCCCACATCTAGACCAAGCACATAAAGAATCGGAGCGTGATCGCGTGAGGAAGGAGATGATGTTCCTGCGCACAGTGAAACGCATCGCAACCCTTCAACGCCGCTGGGTGTCTTTCCTCATCTCATTCACGGTCTGGATAATCATGTGGCTGGTTGGAGCAGCTGCTTTCTGGAAGTCGGAAGAGGGCCAGAGCTGGACCTACTTTAAGGCACTATATTTTAGCTTTACAAGCCTGACGACTATCGGGTACGGGGATGTCTATCCCATCAGCGCCTGGGGCGTCCCGTTCTTTGTCTTTTGGTCTCTCCTCGCGGTCCCCACGCTTACGATCCTCATCTCGGCCCTTGGAGACACGGTCGTCCACGGCGTTCGCGAATTTATTATCTTTCTTGGTGAAGCCACCGTCTTTCCTGAGGATAAATCGACCCGTCGCCGCCTCAATGCGTTCATCAAGCGTCTGATAGGGGGCACACCCAAGGCCGATCACCATCGCAGACAGCACGAGAGTGCACCCTCTACTGGCCAGAATCCGAGCTCTGCGCATGCAGATGACGTTTCCCTGGAAGACTTGCGCAGCTACCACCGCGCTCTATTCAGCAATCTCCATCGATTGATTGAACTGGCTCTGTCTGGCCAAGAAAAAGAATTCAGCCAGGACGAGTGGGATTATTATCTGAGATTGATCAACCGGAGCGGCCCACTCGCGGCTATACTTGATGGATCTTTGTCAAGCGAATGGGAAGACAGCGATGCCGAGAAGGGCCATGGGCCAGCGTCCGGTGAGAAACACAAAGGAGGATTGCAAAGTTTGGTACAGCCAGATAGTCCACTGCTCAGCGGCCAGACCGAGGCGCAGTGGCTGCTGGAAGCGATGGCAAAGACGATCAAGCATGAATTGCACAAGGCAGACGCAGAACTATGCCCGCAGAACCCTATTTGAGGAAGAGTCCATGAAACCTTCCTTTTCTACAAATCAGCTATGATCCCCAGTGATGTACACCGATAGATATCCGACGCAACGACTAAGTCTCCCTCTGCAGATCCCCTGTCGCCTCCTTCGCTGTCGCCGTCCGCAGCCGACGATAGGTCTCACGCACTGGAGACCCGGGATGATCACAGACTTCCCACTCCCCAATCCCCTGATTGCTGGGGACCCTCCTCTTACCTCTACCCCCGCCTCCCTCGATCAGATTTCCCGGCCGGTAATCTGGATCGACCTTCAGACGCCGAATAGCAGAGACATGGACCTTTGCATTCGCGGGAATATCACGCACTTCCCCTAGGGGCAACGGCCACCGAACCGGCTTCCATAAACCGTCATCGTTCAGGTTCATCCGACGGAAGGGAAGATACTCCATTGCGCGCCAAAAGAGGACCGTATTCCAAGGAAGGCCCCTACCATACTGGAGACAATCGTGGATGCGACCTCGAGTGCTTGCGCTCCAGAGCGCGTACTCAAAGGGAGAGGCGTCGTCTGCCGCGCTATCGCCTGTTTGGTCCCTTGACAGGGGTTCCCGGGCGAGAGTTGGGGTTCCGTCGGTGGGGCGCGTGTTGTAGTAGCAGTTGAATTGCTTCAGTTTCTCCGCGTTGAACCGGAGGCCTGTGCGCTGCGCTTCTTGGACCATCCAGACGAGAGGCACATGGCTCAGGGCCCAGTCTTCATTCTTCCCTAATCTGAATCCGCCGCCGATATCCGCATGGCCGCCGGCGAACCATACCTCTTCGATATCGGGCTCTGTGTCCCTCACTTCCGATGCGGAGTTATCGCCGGAGATATCTGGCCCGTGGTCCTCACTGTGGGCTAACTGCGAACCCGTCACTGATGTACTTATGGGAGACATCCGCCGAAGTTTAGGATCTGTCTGGGTCTCTGCATGCGTATACCGCACACTGACACTGGGCCGCTGCTGAGGACGGTAGAGAGAGTATTTCGGACGCGGAAGGCTGGTTGCATCAGCACAGCTTGCCTCACGACGCCGGAAAAGATGCCTCCCGCGCTGATACGGAAGATGGACGTGATGCCTCTCCAGGCGCTGATGGACCTGCGCTCTCCGGGACTGTGCCGTGGGCTGGTCATTCGAGACCAAATCGTGGCGGAACTTGGCCCGGCGCTCGTCAATTCCCACAGCATGGCGAATGATCTTTGCAGACGTGCGGGCGGTATACGGGAACATACTCCGCTGTAGTAATGTATTTTCGTACTGAGGAACACTGTTGATGGAATCGAATAACCCGATGAAACGGATCTGCGAGACCGGCCGGCTGAATGTCTCCCGGAAGGACTTTATATAGTTGTACAGTTGCTCTTTCTCTTTCGCGTTGATGTCCCTGTTATTCCTCTTCTTCTGCCATTGCGCAAACGTCTTGAAGGCAAATCTCGACATTTCTTCGTTTCCTGGTTCAACAAGACCGACAAAGTCCAGCATCTCAGCCAGGAAGCGCACGACGTACGCTCCACGACTGAACCCAAACATGTAGATCTGATCTCCAGGATTATAGTAACGCATGAGAAATCTATACCCGCCCATAACATGTTCAGCAAAGGTCGTGCCCATTGCAGCGTCCTTTGCTTTCAGATATGCAGATTTGACCCTGTTGGCCCGGCCTTGAGGAGCCACCCAGGTGGTGCTGACGTATGTGCCGAATCCGGGCTGGAAGTAGTGATATTGCCCAGGTTCATTGCGATCCAGCATCTACATCTTGTTACGCATGCTTGCTTCAGAATTTCGGCGGGGTCCACTCACTCGAAAGATCTTGAGGACGTTGCTGTCAGACTCATCGCCGCGAAATTTATATCCAGTGCCATCGAAGCAGAGAACAAATTGCTTGGGCCCTGTGCTGGGATCCATCTCATGCAGGACTCAGGATTGACCCGGCCATGTTCGACGAGATGGCACATGTGGAGGTTTAAATATCCGCTCTAAGCGAGCCGATGGATTGTCATTCGTTCGTAGCTGAAGTATATCGAATCAGAACTGGGACTCTCGACCATGGTACATTATGCCTGAATTCCTAAGACAAGTACCCAATGGTAGGAGCAGTCCGACCCAAAAGGAACGGCAAAAACGGTCACTATATGCCCCACCATTTTTCTCTGATGTCATCAAACGAAGCTTCACTGTCTTCAGGTCATACCTGGAGTACTGGGACCAAAAATAATACAGAATAAACCGCATGGTGCCACAACAATTCCCATTAATATGGCCAGCTGCACTAGCCGAGCCATCGCCACCCCCTCTAAAACAGAGAAGCAACCTTCGATTCTTACTATATTTGTGATTCAGGTATGCAGGTCAAGGGCCATGCTACCTCTTGAACATCGCGCCGTTGCCTGGGGAAAAGAAATGATTCTGATCGGGCCCATTCTGAAGCAACCCGAGAATGCTGTGCGGTAGAAATGGGTTACGGGGGATTGCCAGCTGGGCTGAGGGCCCGATGTGAGGTGTGAATTGAGAAGCGATCAAGGATAGAATAGCCTAGAGATCAGTACACATCTGTACGCGCGTTGGCTCCTGGACAGAAGTTTCTGGCAATGAAGATGAAGCTCCGTACGTAAATCAGTTCATTGAAGCACAAGGTGCTGAGGGTTAAGACTATTCGAGGCACACGCGTTAGCTTCAGTAATGTCGATACCTAGAGCTCTAAATGGTCCGATCTAGCGGGGGCCAGTAGTCTATCATGGGAATTGGGGGCAGCGACGGAAATGACGCAGCGTCGATATCTGTCATCATCGAAGGCAGGTCATCGAAGAAAGAGGTCATATCTGGGACGGCGCGTGTAAGCTTAGTTAGAATTATATCTTTGCGGTGATATTTTGGGTCTCACCTGCGTCTGCTTCTGTTGTGGAGTGTGTACTGGGCTGCTCGGGCTTTCCGAGTACGATCCTCAGAGCCGTGACTACTTTGCTTGCTTCTCTCGTCAAGTCATTTGTGCGGCTCCAGATGGCTAGGCTCTGTTGCAGAAGGCTGCGCACCTCCAGCAGATCCTCAGCCGACAGCCTGTCCTTGCGATGTTGCACGAGGAAGCACGCAACTCTTGCGGCTGAAAAGTAGCGATTGTTTATAAAGCACGAGTCCACCATACCAGTAGGGCGGGACGCGTCAAAGACCTCAGACTCCTCCGCCATGCGGTGCTGCAGCCGCAGGATCTCCAAGGCCGCCGCGATCACGATCGTCCAGCACTGATTGCTGGCAGCCATATCTTTCGAGGTACCGAGAAACTTCCAAAAAAGGAGGAGCCGGGCTCTTGGGTAATGCATGTAAATGTTTATCCGCGGTTGAGGACGAGGGGCATTAGCTAGGGGTTCAGTGTGTAGATGATATTTTTGTTTCAAGTGTGAGGGATTCACTCTGGATTCTAGATCGAGTTTCTGCGGGGATAAGCCGTGGCACTGACCTGAAATAGGACTCTTGGAGGGTCCAACAGAGACTCGCACATGGGCCGGAACTTGCAGGGGTCGGGAATGGTCGCATACGTCAAGTCTAGTTTCGAGTTCGCCGCGGTAAGGTCCTCGTACGATAGCAGGTGAGGATTGCACACCAAGTCTGATACAGCATCGATGCTAGTGGCGACGTGAAGCTTGGCGATGATAACGGTGCTCGAGGTAAGTTCGTCGATCGGTCTCTCAGGCGGCAGGTCCCTCGAGCTGGCGTCAAAGTCGCGGTCCTGAAGGTTTCTAGGCGGCCTGGTGTCGCAGAGTGAGTGCTTGATGCTGCTCGGAAGGCCCGTCTGCGTTGACAAACCTATGTCGAGCGAGTATATCATAGCCCACATCCGGCGGCTCATCTCGCCCTGGTAGGGGGACAGGGACTTGAAGTGCTGCGGGTCTCGATGGTAGCCCATGCGGATAGCTGTCCGAGCTCCGTTAGCATCCTTCCTCGGAGGTGATAGAGATCTGGCGCAGACGAGCATGAAGACGTACCTATTTGGACGATGTTATCCATTAAGAGCCAGACTGCAATGTTGGAGTACGTGTTCAAGTAGCTCTCGATCAAGAGGTAGTGAACAAGGGTCCCTATAATATCTGGACCACCCTTGGCGAACTGAGTTCGGACGAGGCACTGGACGACCTTTTCCTGGTAGGCCAGTATCTTGTACAAGGTTCTGGGTGACCAGACGGACGACGCGTTGTTCTGGGCCCTCGAGAGGCCGCTCGCTTGGCTCTGAAGTTGGGTGCTGAGGCAGAAGATGCTGTATAAGAGGCCTAGCCAGGAGACGGATGTAGCGCTAGGACTCTCCCAGAATGCGTTATACTTGATGAACGAGGTTGGTGGTTAGTCTTGTCCCAGTGGGATGTGTGAGAACTTACTCTCTTCAGAACTCGGTCGGTTGTATTACAGCTGCTTAGGTCCAGCGTCAGCCGGGTGCGTGAGTGCGCTCGTATCCCCCGTCGCGTGGACACCTACATCAGTATTCCTGAGCCCGAAAGTAGAGTGCGACCAAGCCGTCGGATTCTCTCCTGAGCGGCATCGAAATGAGGAGCTCTTGGTCAGTGGCGTGTTTGCACCCCTCAAATAGGAGGACATTGTGCCCGAGTGGTGATGAACCATCGTCGAGTGCAGACTCCGATTGGATTGCGCCTAGTGAATGACCTTGATCCTTCGCTTCGGTCACGCCGCTCAGAACGGGAGTCCAGTGGGTTGGATCTTTAAAGCCAGTTCCGGTCATGGTTAATTGCAAATCTGTGGCGCGAGTAGCGTCTGGCGATGGCACGCATGCCGAGCTGCTCGGCGTAGCCAACCCGCCTAGCCCACTGACCGATGGGCTGCTATCTTCGAGAAGGTGGGAGTCGATCTCTTTTTTTGCACAACTTGCGATAAAAACGGATAATCTTTCTCTGCTCCATGCATCCAGTAGGAGGATAAGATTCTAACTACACTATAGCCAATATAGAAGGGAACAACGACTGAAACGACGACAGACTAGAAAAGCACGCATATACCCATGCGTAAGCCAATCCCTGTTGCTCTGGCTTTGCTCGACTGTCTTCAGAGTGTCTCCATACTTGGCGAGGTCTCCGGCCGCCGGCTAAACCTCGTGTTGAAATTCAGTTGTCTCACGAACCAGGCGTTGTGGAGCTTCCATTCTTCGTCTGGGTGGGCCAGACTGATCTAGTTGTTCCGATCAGAAACAGATAGCAAAGGATCAGTCACTGTAGAATTCAAAATTGCCTAGCAGATTTGAGGGCTCCGGAGGCTTACCTCGAACCGCCTGAGAAAACTCGGCACCAACTTGTAAATCTCCATCAGACTGATATTCTTGCCAATGCATGTGCGCGATCCAGCGCCAAACTGGAACATTGTCGCGTTCATCTTCTTCAACTGCTCGCCGTCCGCCTCGAGCCACCGCTCCGGCCGGTAGACGTCTACATCTGCTCCAAATATTTCTTCTCGACGATGAATCACCCAGGCGTTACAGCCGACAATCGTACCGCCTGGCACTTTGTGGCCACAGATCTCTATCCCCTGGGGAGGCACAACACGCTCCAAAGGCAACCCAGCGGCAGGATGCATGCGAAAAGCCTCCTTGATACAGGCATCCAGATATGGCAAGCGTTGCGACTCTGCCCACGAAACCAGACAAGATTTCCGATCCTGAATCTGTCCAGTGCAAACTGCCTCATCTATTTCATCACGGAGGCGTCTCATACACTGTGGGTTCTTGAGTGTGAAGTAGAAGACGGACGCCAGGCTTATAGCCGTCGTCTCTGAGCCAGCAAACGCCATGGACACCGCCATCGTCAGCACCCTTTTGTCCGTCATGAACTCCGGACGCGTCTTTTGCGCATTCATGAACATTGTTAGCAGGTCTTCGCGCGCTGCGACAGGAGCTTTATTGACACAGGAGCTATCAATGCGCTCTTGCATCCGCGCGCGGGCAAAGGTAGCCACCGCGAAAGAATTGTCGAGGAGCCCCCATTCGGACAGTTTGTCGAGCACTGGGTTTTTCCAAAAAACCTTGTCCAGCCATGGCATTTGGCCAATCTAAATTTCATGTTAGTGTATTTGTTAACGGCCCACAAGCTGCAAGAGTGGTGAGTGTTGCAACTTACGGGTCCAGCATAGTCAAATATCCGAGCCAGTTGGCCCAAAATGCCATCAATATCTTCATTCTTCTCTAAAAACCCATGGCGCTTGCTATAGGTTATGTTCCCAATGACATCAAAAGCAAAAAACTGCAGCCAGCGTGCAAAGTCGCAGACTTTGTTGGGAGAGGCAAACAGTCTCTCCGTCTGGTCGAGGAATAGTTCAGTCGTGTCGTCTACCATGGGTTCATACTGGACCAGCGATGTCATGGAGAAGGCATTGTTGACAGAACGTCTCAGATTGGCGTGGAATGCCTCGTCTGTTGTGGAAAAGAGAGACGGCAACGGTTCCCCTTTCAAGGTGGACATTTGAACGGAATAGAATTGTGACTTTGTATATCTTCAATGTTAAAGACTAAAATCCTGTTTGGCGACACAAGTGTGACGAAATTCCCCATACCTTTGTGAAGCCTTTATTCAATCCATAGATGACTTTGAGAGCGTTCGGGTCAGCGAATGAAAGTACCCTAGGCCCCAGGCGCACCACATCCCCATATTTTCTATGCAGACGAATATGGGTGACTTCGGGCCGTCGACCCCAAACATCAAAGAACCGCCATAGGTCGCTGAAATTGGCTAGGAAGGGGCCAGGGAACTTGTTGAGTCCTGACTGAAAGTATTGTAGGCATAAGTAGATTATGAGAGCCGCAAGGACCAGGGTGCCAATGTAGCTGTAGTCCTTGCCTGTCGGTTGTTCGAAAAGACTTGATATCAGAGTCATCTTAATTGCTCAGGTAGATGTGGAAGATAAAAAGAGTAATCCAGTGGGAAAATATGATATATCAGATGATGTGAGCCAACTTCTCACGGGAAGCAAAACCAAAGGGGATACCCAGCAGATTGGCGAGAACAGAAGACATGTTGACCATTTATTATATTACTTCAATTATATCTCGGATATGAAATGAAAATCAAGCAAAGTAGTATTACTCGCCCCACAAGTCAGACCCCGTACTGCTGCGGCGGAGTAGAATCCGACCTGGGGTCGAGTATATGGATGGAGACCCACCGGAACTAAGGATAGCAACACTACAATGTCTACATGGACGATGAGATCTAGTGGCCAATGTATGGCAAGCTCGGCAGTTGAGCCTGGGCCGCAGTTCCGATGCTTGGGATCACGAGCCTCCAGAACCAGGTACTCAGAAACCAAGCCGGAAAATGGTTGTGATATGAACTGCCGAGTCACTACTCGCTGTCTACTTCAACTATTTTATTTAAGTGATAGGAAGAACATCACACGGGCAAGCCTGAGTAAAGGCATGGATACTCCGTACTCCATAATCTATATCAGAATGCCCCTCTTATTTGGGGAAGGCCGCTCCCAACTTACTAAGCCACAGATTCTCGCAGGCCTCGGAGCCTTGGATTGGACACCGCCATTTGGTCATTTCATTGGGTCCTTCGGTTGACTGGGGGTTAATTAAGGCTGCTGTCTTTGCTCTACTGCACCTTGTCAGGAGCAAAAATATATGTCAGAGAAGAAAGTGAAAGGGTGGGAAATTTGTCATCTCTCTGGAAGGACAACAAATAATTGAAGATATTCTATTATATTTGACGCGATGTCATATATACAGTCATCCGAATTAAACTCATCGTATGATATATGAAGAACTACATGGACAAAACCAAAACGAAACACTGAGAATGGTCATATGTGCTCATGCACCCTCCTCCGCGATAACTTGACATACATATCCCCCGGATTTGCATTGAACCGTTCGATCGTCTCCAACTCAAAGTCAGGTGTGGTAAAAGCCCAGTCATATCGATGCACCAGCGTGGATATGAGAATCTGCTGTTCGAGGTACGCCAGATTCCGCCCGATGCAAGCCCTTGGACCTGTGCTAAAGGGCAATACATATGCTCGACACTTGGGACCTTCGATCTCATCCAGCCAACGTTCCGGTTTATATTCCTCCGGATCGGAGAATAACGCTGGGTTTCGATGCAATGTATAAGTAGGCACAGACACAGTCACGTCGCCAGCAATCTGATATCCCGCGACGGTCGCACCTTCAGGAGGCGTAACCCTTGGAAGACCGAGAGATGTTGGTGGCCGCAACCTCATCGCCTCGTCGATGCATGCACGGAGATATTTCAGATCTTTAACCTGTTCATATCTTGCTGCTGAGTCTTGGTTTCCCAGCACAGCGTCAACCTCCTCTCGCAACTTGGCAAGCACCTGTGGATTTTTCATTAGGAAGTACAAACAATGCGTCATGGCGGTGGCCGTCGTATCCGACCCAGCATTGATCATGACGCCCGCCTCTTTCTCCAACTCGAACATGGACAAGCCGACATCCTTGCCATGTCTGTCTTGCAAGAGGTGATGGAAAAAATCCGTGTATCCGGTAGGTTTTCCGTTCTCCTTTCTCTCGCGGACTTTCCGAATCGTTAGGGCTGTAAAGTCGGCACCTCCTTTGTTGCCCGGGTGCCATTGGGTAAGGCGTTTCGTGATGCTCAGGATTTTAGGCCAGTGAGCTAGTATGACGTCGTAGCGGCTGTTCGCGTGGAATGAGCTGATGGCGTGAGTCTGATATCGTTTTCCATCCCAAGTCTCTGCCAGTGCGAGGTCGTCACCTTGGGCGATGAAGCCCATCGGTGTGCCGAATGCAGCGGCGCCGATGACATCGAAGGTAAAGAGATTGAGCCAGCGGCGGATGTTGTGGAATTCTTTTGAAGTGCAGAAACCGTCCAGTTTAGAGAGAAGAACGGAGACTTGTTCCTGGATGATGGGTTCCATGTCGACGATGTTCTTTTGAGCAAAGCTGTGACAGAGGATATCAGCAGGGTGATTCGAGCGTTGGAGAAACAAATGAACTCACGCATTTGAGACATATTTCCTCTTTCTTGCGTGATCTTCCCTGGATCTGGTACCGACGATCGACGTATACTCGAGATTCGCCGTGAAGGTATCGTAAAACCGATCCTTGCTGATCTTGGTCGAGTGGCCGTAAATATCCGGGACTGCTTCTGGGATATTGAAGGAGATATGATTCGGTTGGATACGGACCACTGGGCCTAGTTTCTGATGGGCTTTGTGCACTTCGAAGGACCGTCGAGCCTTTCGGAAGTGGTTGGCAGACCAGAAGTTAGTAATTCCTGCCACAGATGGAGCGGGAAACCGTCGGAGGTTCTTTTCATCTTTGTAATAGATGAAGATGGGGCGGAGGATAGAGAAAGATAGCCAAAGGCTGGTGAGGATAAGCAAGCTTAACATGTTGACTCTCTTGGACAAAATTAGTAAGTTGTATGAATATAATCAGCCATGTCTGAGCCATCTTGACGCTCTATAAATGTGTCTTCTATCAGTTCACATGGACAGCAATGCATTGCAGAACGTTTTAATCACTTTGTATAGATTGAGGTTCTGGGTCGGTTAGGGTGTACAGATTGGCCGGTTTAGGCATGCCTTAGCGAACTGCAGCGCTTTGACTTACTCAACCCATCCACTTCCCTCAGCCCAAAGCTCTCTGCCGGTCCTCCGCATCCCATTGCCATTCCTCCATGGCCGCCAGGGCTATCGCACGCGTAGGCCAGGCATTCTCCCTCTCCAAGCGCCGCAAGATACGAATGGTGGCCTCCTGATGCATTCGGTCCGTGATCCAAGGTGCACACACACTAACCACGTGGCAAGCTCCAAGCCTCCCTTGGATGTCGTCTCCATTTGTGCTAATGCCCAAGAGAACCGAAAAGTGAGCCGCAACCTCTGCTTCCAACGCTTGTCGCGACTCTCGGTACCCAACGCCCAGTTTGAGACGGCTGGAGTCGGCTACTACGAGCAGAATCATTGCGGTGTAATAGTATTGCATGCCGATTGCTGCGGGGATATCAGATGGGGACGTAAGATGGATCGAACACACTCACCATGCCATGGCCGAACAAAGTAGATTTCGGGAAAGACAGCTCCTGGAGCGACATGCAGCGGTCCGAAGCTGTCTGGCTTTTGCTCCCACCAAGTGTCTATCTTTCGCCGGAGCTCTTCTAGTCTCACTTGATAATTATCTCTTGCAAAGACATATGCTACGACTTCAGCAGTGATCCAAACCATCCGATTCGCCCATGCCCAGTCATCCCACAGGACACTCAGATCCATTTGTCCGGCATACGCTTCGAGATTGAATTTTAAGGGGCGTTGATGGTTCAGTGCTACATCGATGGCTTGTCGGAGAAAGATCCAAAATGACGCCTGGCGGATTCCCCCGGCCGTCGCACAGCTACTTTCTGAATCCATGAGGGCACCCGTCCCACTCAGATGCCGCTCGCTGTCTAAACCTGTAATGGCGGAGGACATCTGCTCGTACAATCGCAGCAACACAGTAGCTGCGATCACTTCATCAGGAACTGACGATAGTTCCCCTAGCATCGGAATCAGCAGCTCGACACATCTCTCGTGGTACATATCCGCCACTAACGGATCATAGTCAGTTACTCTGGAAAGATGATGTGCCGAAGCCGCCAGAGCCGCGTTCAGGAGCACTGGGGATCTGGTGGCCAGATCGGGGACGACGCTGCTAAAATGACGCTGGGGGTCACAGATGTCCAGCGATCCTCCGAATGTCGTGATATAATGACGAAGGAGGAAGGCTTCCTGGGTGTCGAGCAATTTAGGCTGCTCAATGGGCAATGTGGAGAAGTAACTGTGCAAAATGCGTGTGGGAGATTGTAGCTCTGAAGGAGTTCGCAGTACTATAGGAGAGCTGTCTAAAAAGGGATCGCTCTCCTCGAATTGACCAGGTGTAGGAGTGGCCTCTTGAAGATCTTCAGTGGGAGATACGATGGTATCAAAGTCGTCGGTATACCATGCATGGGTTTCACTGGTCTCATCGACGAATGAAACTGCCACGGTCAGACATTACCGCGCTAAACTCGCCGGGTGATGGACTCACATTGTTGCCCACGAACGGGCATCCACGTCTGCCAATCCTGGAAGAGAAATTCCGCATGGCCCTGGATGAATCGGATATTCCATCCTTTGACACATTCTTGTCCAGAGCGGACACAGCGCAGACAGTTCGGTTGGCCTTCGTCACCTAGACAGACATCAGCTTAGAGTTCCCATTTGAAGGCTGCGATACATACATTTCACGCGACGTCGGCGACAGGTCAAGCTAGATACCATCAGCCGGGTACATCGACATCCTTGTGTCCTATACTTACCACCCGCTGCGCGTACGGCGATTCTTCACCATCTTTCGATATGAATGGAAGAAGAAGTGCCAATCCGGGGAAGATATCCTTTAAGAAAGTGCAAGCGAGGAGAATCGGCCTTAACACCGTACCCCGCAAAATACCAAAGTAACATCTCGGGTATAGATCTGCATCCATATCAGCTCATGACGCCATAAGGTTGACACCCCCACCCACTTCTCCGCATTTTGATTCGGTTTTTTTAGCAACTGCAAGCGAGGTCATGCAGTTCCCCGTGGGGAAATTCAGCCTTATGGTTTCGTTGACAGGAGTATATAACGTGTACCTTTTTTTCTCGACATTGTATTCCTCCCAACCATTGAATCATCATGGGTTTCCGCACCATTCGAGGGAATTCCCTCGTAATTGCAATCAGCGGTGCGTCTGCTGCCGCTTTCCTTCTGTTTGGATACGACAATGCCGTCTTTGCCGGCATTATCAATGCCGAATCCTTTCGTTCGCAATTCGGATATCCTTCGTCTTCGTTGACCGGGACCATTGTCGCTGTATACAATTTGGGTTGCTTTCTCGGATGCATTATTGCCTCGCAAGTCGGCTACAAACTGG
>JAABUG020105759.1:0-37566 GCA_011319215.2 Scortechinia acanthostroma
TTGGGCCCTTGTTGCAGAGTACCTCAATCCGGCGGAGCGAGCCAGCTTAGCATTCGCCAGCAAGACGCTTCTCCTCCGCCTGGGCCGGGAGCCCTGGATGGCCTTGAACCGGCCCGAGAACCGCGAGTACAGAATCGACTTCCTGGTCCCACATGACCGATACCTACCGCATCATCTTCTCTGCATGCCTTGCGGCCGATACCACCGCCGCACGCAGGAGGGCCGCGAAAGACTCGAGCCCGCAACGGTCGTCAACCCGCTCTACAACTGCCCGAACGCCCGCAACCCCCTGCTCCCCGCCCCACGACACCGCATCACCCACGCCCGCATGCTGCACTTCACCTTCGTGCAGCTCGTGCTTCGCGCCCGCCGCTTCGGCCCCAGCTACGGCATCCCCCTCGACTCCCTCTCCCGTCGCTGGCGACGGGACGGCTGGTCCCACCACACCCGGTACCACATCCACAAGGGCAAGTTGCTGATGCGGGTGGTCAGCCAGACCTTCGCGGACCCAGACCTAGCGCCCAGCTCGATGCGCATCCTCCTCTACTCGCGCGAGGACTACTGGCCGTATTTCTCGGCCTGCGCGCACTGGCGCGACGGGCAGCTCATGGACGTCTGCAAATGCGCGCTCTCCCACATCCCCAAGCCCCGCTCCACCGCCGGCCTGCAGGGCCTCGAGCACCGCGCCAAGGACATCTACCACGGCCGCACGTACAACCCCAACGAGTTCACCACCCTGTGCGGCAAATGCCGCCCCATGCGCCGCTGCCCCGACTGTCCGTCCGAGTACCTGGTCGAGATCAAATTGACCGAGGACCGCACCGACTCGCGGAGTCTGCGCTTCCGGCATGCGATTGTTGTGACGAGGTGGTGTGATCTGGGCGATGGGACCTCGCCGCATGGTTCGCGCGAGTGGGCCGCGTGTAATGGCCAGCTGGCCGGGTATGACTCGTTTGAGGCGGTCGGGAAGCGGTCCATCTCCGGGGTGTTTGAGTCGGCGTTCACGGATGATCATATACCGGGGCAGAGGATCGTCTCGATGAATCCGGAGGGGAAGAGGCTGGGCGAGGCGGGGAATAGCTGGTATTGAGTTCTTGTTCTTGTTCTTTTCCTTTCTCTACTATACTGGAGTTTCCTGGCTTCGATCATCTGTCATGCATGGCGTATAAAGAAAAAGAAAAGGAGTATGGTCCGGATAGCATGGTTGCATTTGGGAATGGGTATAGACTGGGTTGATTTTCTGGTTTGAATTTGATACGACTAATCCTAGCTACCTTCAAAAGTCTACAAGCGAATTTTGAAATGGAAATGGTTGTCTTGGACAAGCTCGCGCTGAAGTCAAATGAAACCGTTATCATGTGCGACTCATGGAAAAGCAGAGAGCAAGTCATACTGAAAAAGGCCCGCCGTGCAAAAAGACAAAGGGACATAGAATCCAAAAAGAGAGTAGTGACATGAGGATCATTTGCATAAGTTGACAGGAACGCTGAACCCAACCAGGACAAAAGCAGAAAGACGCCCAAATGCTTCGTATACCGTCTGAGATGAATCATAATTCGATAGTAAATAATGCTTGCATTCCATAAACCGTCCATGCAATCGGTGGTGGTACACTCCCACATGAAATCATTTGAAGGAAAGAGCTCGGGTATCAAAGCAGGTCGTAATCATGTCATGCATGAGATACACGCGACATCATAAGAGAAATTGAAAGTAGCATAGGACGGGTCGTGAATTTCCAGTTTTGGATACTTCTTCATTGCTCCGCCGTATCCTTCAAGGTCGACGGGCTCTTCGCTCAATATATCGCGGACGACGTGTCGAATCGCCGTCGTCTTGCTTTTGAGGCACATATCTGGCGGAAGCTGCGACATCCTGATAAGCTCCATTTGCACCTACGCTCTTTGATAGCTCAGGCAAGGCATTGGAGCTATCAGGGCCCCATCGAGACGTCGGCCGTTCCTTGAGGGTAGTCTGAGAAGTTGCCGTCGAGTCGGCTCCAGCTTTCTTATGGTGAGAACCACTTCCGCTCGACCCTTTCATCCAACCAAAGCCAAAAATGCCAAGGGAGCTACGTCTCTTATGCCCCTTGCCGCCGGCGGACGTCGATGGCCTGGCTGTCGATGAGTGTGACCAGAAGTTCGATTCTGTGAAAGAATGGGGAAGAGTCCTGCAGGGGCTGTTTGCAGTATTCGCAGCGGCGTAGGTTGGTGCCGATACGCAAAGCTCCCCATGAGCTTGTGGAGCATCCACGATCTCAACGGTCTTGGTCGTCTTTTGCGCTTCCATGTGCCTGGCCTTGCGAATGACAGGGGAGGGCGCACCGTCACCACTGTCCTCTGGATCAGTTATTGGAGATGGCTCAAGACGACGAGGCTGCGCTAGACGGCCTAGGAATGGTGGCCGAAGATTGATCCGTCGTCGGTGTTCCCGTTCTTGAGGTACAGGCTGTTTAGTAGTGTCTGATGGAGGCAAGAGAAGCGTGGGTATTGCTGGGACGCCCGGGTCTCGGAGAGTCGAGTCCACACTATGCCTACGAGCTAGGAACGCGGATTGGCTGGGAGCCCGTGCCCCGGCAGCTTTAGAAGGATCCGGCGGAGGGCCGGTATAGGTCTTTGTCTTTGAAGGCCGATTCTTCGTGGGCCGGGGACCTGGCTTTGCCGCCTCGACCCAGTCTTGCGGTGTCAAGGGCGGCGATAGAGATGTCATGTTTGCTGTTGGCTTTCCAGTTATGCGGGCTGGCGGGGAGTAGTAGTTCTTCTCCATCTTTGATATAACTTTCTCGATTCCCACGGGGTTGAAAATCACGTCATCAACATCGCTGAAATAACGCATACTTGGTTTTGGGGAAGCTGGATCGAACACGTAGTCGGTCTTGGATGGGATGCTGTCCAATGGAAAGATAGCCGGGGTCGCTTCGCGCTCTTCAGTACTAAGACGAGGGAGAGTCACATCACTCAGAGCAGGGTCAATTCTTTCTAACTCTCTGTAATCGGAACTCCTCGTTGTCAGCTCACCCGCAGATCGTGGCCGGCCAAGTTTTCGGGGGGAAGGGAACTGCTGGTAAGGTTGAACCTTCTCCCTGGCGCTACTGCCATTGGATCTATTCGTCCCCGACGCACAGGCCGTACTCATTGTGTCCGGGGTAGGAGGTAATTTTGACCCTCCAAAAACGTCGTCCAACCGCAGCTTCTGGCGAGGGGCGCTTGAGAACATGCCGTTTCTGATAGTGTAGTCCTCAGCTTCCCTTGAACCATTGGTGTGAGCTTGTTCCCTTTGTTTCGGGATGCTTTTTGTCGCAAATAATTCCAATTGAGGCTGATTCCAGCTAGAGCTGCGAATGTGTCGGCTTGCCCGTATGTCGCATTTGGGTCTCGGGGTAGTAGTCGCACTTGTTCCCGTCGATTTTTCCTGGTGGACTGGAGTGTCAATTTTATTGAAAAGGGGCGCCTCATTTATAGTGTCATAGGGCATCAGCTCGCTACATTCACTGAGGGCACTCAATCTGGGTGACTCTGGTTCGATGGTTTCAGTCATCGAGTTCATACTCTCCGTCTTCGTCATAGCGCTTTTCGCAGAGCGTGAAGGATGTTCAGAGGTAACGAAGAGACTGCGTAAAGCTGCGGTGCCCTGCTGCTCTTCACGGAGAAATGAAGGAGCCCTGGTGAGAGACCGACTTCCCGAAGAAACTCGGTGATGATTTCCCACAAGCACCGTGCCTTTCTTAGATGAAGATCTCTCCGGAATATCTGGAGTGACACAATTTTTAGGTGTGGCTGCGTCTGGCCCATCGCTGGATGAGGGACGAGCTGTAGAGGGTGCGGGCGAAGGTGCACCAGCCTCCAGCTCCTCCAGTCTCGCTTCAAGTTGGCAGATCAATTCCACGGCTTCTGTGACTGCCTGGTCTCGCTTATCGATCTCTTGTCGGAGCTGCTCGTTGGACTCGCGGAGTCTCTGATTGTCCTCTTCCACATCACGAAGCTCTTGCAGTTCCTCTTCTAGGTCGCGCATGCGCTGGACGTCTTCCTCCAGCTGCTGCATACGTCCCAGTTTTTTCTCCAAGACGGCCATCTGCCGCGCGCGATGAAAGATGTCGAGTTTCAGGTCAAAATTTTGTTTGTTAATTTTCGAAATGTACTAGCTGGGCGTCAATTTATGCCTCGACATTTTTGGTGGGCAACTTACTTGGTCCATCTCCCTAATACCCATCTCGTGTGGCTGCTTGAGACCCGCCGATAGTGCGGTAGTAATCTTGCGTTGTCTCTCGGAACCTGCATCTTCCTGGGATTGGGACTGGGTCACGGTCTGAGACTGGGGTTGCGAGCGTTCGGGTGTACGAGGCAGGTACTCTGCACAGTCATCTGGAAGAGGACCCCGCGAAGATCGAGTCGCACGTTGCTCTCGTAAAAGGTCTTGTAAGAGAGTAGACGAAGGGTTCACTAAAGGTGTCGAAGCAGGGTCCGGTGTTCCTGTGGCACAACAGTTGTCAGCATTCTCTTCTTCATGATGCTAGCTTTGCGTAGTGCAAGCATAGACTATAACTCGTACCTGGTCTGGACCCATGATTCCTTCGTGTGGTACGAGGCGTTCCAGACAATGGAGACGGGCCGTTGAACCAGGACGTTTCTGTGTACACGCATCAGCACCAAGATACACTTGTAGAACTCAGGCACGTTTTACCAGAATTCAATCGCGACGGACTATTCATAGTGGACGTGCCCTTGACACGAGCAAGAGCTGCAGGAACTGGGGGATCGGATTTATCTGCGGAACACAGCAGTCAAGTCAGTTCTTTTTTGTATTTCAAACGCGACTTTCAGGGGCGGACTTACCGCTTGAGTGGTGTCTCGGGAACGCTGTACGGCGAGCAGGGACAGGGACAGATGAAGAGGGATCAAAGGAGTGTCGCACGGAAGAAGGGGCAGTTGACTGCACGGAAATTGTGCTACGCCGCTGGGGTTTCGAATCCATGCTGATGGAAGAGACAGGGGCCACTTAGCTAGCTAGCTAGCACTGCCAGTACTCCGTATGGCCTGAGCTCTTTGAGTCAACCCTTGCTCGACGATGAAGTGATTTCCCCAATTTGATGAAGAGTTCTGCCGTCACTGGAGGATGGACACACGGCTGGCCGTCCTGTTGCAAATTAGTCCGGATCCTGCATTGATTGACGATGCGAGGGGCCCAAACTTTGAGGCTGGAGGCGGGTTCAGCTAATGCAGTAAAGGAAGGATGGTGATAATGGAGAAGCACGCAAGAATACTAGAGGATGTACGGAGTAGCCTCTCGGCATGATATCAGGTGAGGGGAAGATGAAGAGGATGATGACAAGCGCCTGTGACGAGTCAACTGTGAATCTTTAAGCCAAGCGAGAAACGGAAAATCCCACGATCTGGAGTCTGGTTGGGGAATGTCAGGTGTTGCCATGCGACCGATGGTTATGCATTCAAGTAGTGGCCGATCTATCCCTTGAATTGCGGTTGTTATCACTCTTCTCCGTATTATTGTCGATATTCATCCTCATAATCCAGGGAAGACAGGCAATTGAGTCCGTCACTATCCCCTTCTGCTGTCAAGACGTCAATTTTGGAGAAAGGGAAGCTCTGCCCTCAGTTCCCCTTCTTGGAGGATCAAAGAAAGTTCATCTCTCGCCAATCATCTTTGGCCATTTTTTGCTAGTGTCCACTAAAGTGTAAGCACTGAGGCTAAGGTACGGCTAAAATAATAGGTTCCCTTTCATAGGTCCTGTCAAAACTCAGGGGCTGGACTCTTATCGATTATCATCTTTTGAAGTCTGGCATACAAGAGCAGTCTGCCATGGTCACACATCCTTTCATCTTCAAGTTGATTTAAGTACTGGTACACTCAGTGGTCAGAATGAGTACTCTGTGCCATGATTCCTTCCGGCTCAATTGGTGAAGTATGGACTATCTACTGAGTAACAAAAGGAATATGACGCAACCCCACAACGCGGGACGAACCACAAGGAACCACAAGTTGCCCATGTGCGGTACGCCAGATCTACATTTCTACCTTACTATTGAACTTGAAATCTTCAGTAGACAACGGCACAATAACAAGAATGACTTGAAGATATATCTGCTTGATTATTCGGCAGAGGATCTGTCCGGATACCAATTATCATCGCCCCGTCGCTGACCCCGGGAGTTTGCGTCGAAATATATTCAATGGTCCCTGAAGCAGGCTATTCCAATGATGTGCTAATCAACCAATCTGGTATATATTGGATCTCAAACAACGCAGACAACCATGACCTCACGGAGGCTAGCATTATATGAGTCAATCTCGAGTCAATTTGCTGGAAATGGTTGTTGACAGGCGACTGATACCTGGAGGCTCGTGCTGTGAACGTGCTATCCCAGGCACCGACCAAATTAGATCGTTGAATCAATATATTGCATATCTATCGTGAAGTAGTGAAAGTCTCTTTAACACATGGAAAGCGAGCACAGCTCAGCCCTTTGCACTGTTGAAATTAGCTCTATCATCTCTTCTTGGCCTCTCCCGCCCAAATTCGTGTCTCCTTTGCACTATCATGGGCCACGCGGAACACTAGTTGAAGGTAGTCATTAGCTGAGAACTGCATGTTAAGAGATAATCTCACATACACTGCCTTTCCGTCTCATCGAGACCTCGAAGAAAATCTGCACCCTCCCCTAAAGCACCTCTGGGGTTATGCGCGTGGTCAGCAATCTCCGCTGCGCGCTTTTTGAATGTCTATCAAGACCAGGATTAGCAGAGAAACATAGAAAATTCGTCAACTGGGCGCATAGCCCGTAGATTTATACGTACGTTGATCAGAACATCCACCATCTCTTCCTCTTCAAAGAGGTCGAGCACCCGCTCGCTCAGACTGTAGAAGTGCGGTGCCAATGAGCGCAGATCGACCGTTCGAGGATCAGCTTTCAGTGCATTCACGACTCGATCTGATAATGCTGAGGGGAGGTCAAGAGTCACTAATCGTGAAGTTCCCAGGCGTGCTCTTTTTCGAAGTTAGCGGGTGTCGGCTTGATCAATGGCACATGTGGTGGAAGATCCTGACCCGATTGACAACATTACTCCCAGCCATAATGGAAGATCAATTCGAGTCCCTGCTTTGATCTATACAATCGTCAAATTCTGAATCCTCCTCCTTGAGCGTCGTTACTCACATTTTCCCCAGGATTGCCCTCCAAGATGCCAAGCCCGGGCACCTCAAGTTCGAATGTACAGGGCAGTTTCTGGTATGCAATCGTTAGATCAAGAATTGTGGCAAATTACCTATTTGTCATACCTGAGCGTCTGTCAGAATGGAGTCAACATCATAGTAGGACATTTTGTCTTCTCTGAGTAGCACAATTGTCGAGACCCCGATTTTAAAAGCAATCCCCATTAATTGGCGCTCTGCGGCGCGTACCGTTTGACGCGTTATCACGTGATGCTTATAAAGATTCTCCAATGGCTACTCTGTAGTGCTTGGCACTTCGTTCATAACAATCATTTGACCATCCCATGCTACGATTAGTCTAACTCAAGTGAATTATGTACATTCTACGGAGAAAGATTGACATCTCGTAGCCAAAGTCGATGGTGTTATCAACGTTATCAGGACACTCCCCAAGCTAGTTCAGTAGCTGCCACTGACCGAAAGATACTTATCGTTGCCAATCTCCGACCGTCTTCCTTCTTAGCTGTACCAGCCTTGTTCAATTTCAGAAATCTCCTTGCGCCTATTCGATGGACACGAACTCGGACGGTTCTGACAAAGAAGCATATTGGGGAAATTACGTAGAACTTGACTTGGACGCGACTTTTGATCCTTGAGCCATCTCGACGCGTAGCGCTGGATGGCTTGAATCATTCCAGACTATATGCATGCATGTCAATTGTCAACACAGTCAACAAGGAGGGCCCTGAATGAAGTTGTTATTGAATGTAGATTCTGAAGTCAACGGCGGACGAGGGCGAAACATCTTGCAGCATAGAGGATCTGACACCGAACTCAAACTTTTCGAAGATGTCTCACTACTCGAGGTACACCGCACCGAGAACTGTGGTCACAATGAACCCATGCAAGACATTTTTGATCCTTTTGATCCTTTGCCTTTATCATACTCTAAAGAGGATTCTGTTGAAACGATCGCGAATCAAAGGACCTAGGTTGAAGTGAGGTGGGCGGGATCGATGTAGATATAGACGGTCAGAGAAACAAAGCAGAGATCTCGGGTTGGAGGAAGAACGGCTTTGTTACCATTTCAGGACGAACTGGAAGGCCTAGAACAGGGGATTTTCAGGGCCAACCTAGGGTCACTGTTTGTATCTAAAATAGTGCGACTCCACCAGCCACTACTTACTCATAGACACTCGGACTGTCGCACATATCTTACTGGTACGGAGTAATTACCCATTATCTCATGGATTCGAATTCGAAATCATGTCAATGCCATGGGTCATGAGCTGATGATATCTCGATAGGAACGGAGCAGCTACTCAAGCATGCAAGGTAGCTTTATGACAATTATTGAGATAGCTCGGCACATAACACCGCCAATAGTGCAGAAGTCAGAACCTATCATGGTATTGATTCAGCCACACAGTGCATCCTTTGTGATTGTTTTTGAGCTTATCGCTCAAATCGTACCTGGTACCTGAACATTATCAAGATAGGAAATGAGGGGATGTTCGAATACGTCGGATACCACCCTTCCTTTCTGTTTTCGGACAGATACTGATCTGTGTTGCAATCCGTCTTGTCCCCGACTCTATCATCCACAAAGCTCAGCATCTTCCGTGTGCAGAACTGCAGATAGGATAGCTACAGTACCTTGTTTGTTCGTATCGCCGAGTCAGATCTACCATCATCGCATGGCTTGGCGCTGGGTTTTAAATGCGAGCAGCTACGGGTAGGTAATCGGGTCTAGGTATTTATCGTTTACTTCCTGTCCGCTAATTTTTACTGGCTAGGGGCCGTCTATTATCGGGAGACTAGGAGCGGCTAGGCACGTCTACTGCGATTTAAGAAGCCAAAAAATCGATCACTCTTCTCCAGTTCCCTGTTTTTAAGAAGGCTAGAGTAGATATGTGGTTCTGGCTACATCATACCCTGCAAGAATCTTCCTTCTTTCTGCTCCATTGTATGCATGTACTCGGGTCATTAACATTTCTATGATAGCCTAGATAGGCGTCATTCTAGGAGACCGTACGTATGGACCGTAAGTAAGGTACAGAGCGAATACTAAGGTACCTAACCTACCTCACTTGGCAGGTACCAGTTAAACCAGTACCTGGGTTGTAACAGTGTAATAATAGTGCAAGCGGTAAATAGGTACCTGTACCACGTTAAAGTACTCCATTAGGTACCTAGGTACACTCGTCCAAATATAGCACTCAGTACTGGTAGCCGCACTTCAAGGGTCTTACAAGTTACAACCCCATACCTGCAAACGTCGCTGGGAAATTTCACTTAATTTATCGATGGAACGCTCAGTCAGTCAATCCATTCTTCTCCACTATCTATCTACTCTACCTCTTCTTCGTCTTTCTCTCTTTCTCCTTTGTTTACTCCTTTAGAAGTTGCCTATTACTATTTCTTTCCTTTTTTCCCCACTGGCCTCTCGGGTTGCCGTTATCTCTCTGTTCCTCTTCTGAGCTCATCGCTCACCTCCTTTAAGAAAGTATTGCTGCAGATCCACTCCTCTGCACTGCTGCACGAGGGTTGGCTTATCTCTTCCAAGAAACCTCTAAGCAATTATCGATATAATCCCCCTCACTTCTATTAGACCTTACCGACTTCCTTGTGCTCTTGATGGCCCTTGGGTACAACCACTACCTGTCGACCACCAAAGAGAATGGCTTACAACGCCGTTTCCCAGGCTGACCTCGATGTGGCCTCCAACGCGACCGATTCTGATGTCTCCCGCAGTCCTTCGCCGCAGTCGCAACAGCGCCCCACGTTTCAGCAACTGCCCCTGGATATAGACCATATTGGAGGAGGGAGTTTTCTACAACCAGCAAAAACCGCAGAGGACACGGGAATTGGCAGCTTGAGCTCCATGTTACGGTCCATGACATCGACCAGCTACGATATGGTCGAGGAAGACGACTACGAGGAAACGAATCCTGGTGCAGATCGACGGTCCGACGATCTTCGTCGCGCGATCCCTCCGCTCGATACTACTGCCAAGCCACAAGTGCAGACCGATTCCGATGAACCACCCCTGAGGACTCCGATCACCGATACCCCCGTACCTCTCAGTCATCCTACGCCAGATCTCCAGTCCTTACAAGGGGCGTATGTCACTAATGTGGAGAGGTTGGAGAGGAGTGCGGAACGCTTGAGCTCGAGCTCCGCGGATATTGCGAGTGAGATTCGAAAGATGAATCTCGAGCAAAAGAGGCGCTCGTGCAGCTCCGTCTCCAACTCTGTTCTCCAATACAACACGGAAGGCTCTCCCTTGAGGAACAACGTTTCCAGCCCCCAGGGCTCGACTCACTCGGCATCTCGTTTGGCGCTAGTGTCGGAAATTGGAAATGAGGGTATTTTCGCCGAGTCTGCGTTGGCTGCCCTTGAACACATTTCCCTGCCTCTCGAGACCGTCCCGCCCCAGTCCGCCGCCGATTTTCCTGACCAACGCAGTCATGGCGCGGGCTATGAGATTGAGAGGCCTTCGTCTGTAGCTTCTGGCGACACCTATCAACAAGCGAGGGTTCTGTTCACTGATTTTGACGGCGTTCATTTTGTTGACAAAGGTCCGGAGCGGCATGTGTCGCTAACCAGACCGCCTCTCGCAAGCAGCTCCGAGTCGTACAAGGAACCACAGGCGGGAAATAATATGGTATACTACCCTGCGCCTGTTCCGATGATGCTGAATTTGCCGCCCCGACTATCGCACAGACGTGATGCGGAACGGGAACGGGAGAAACGTCGCACGCAGCTCCTCGGCACAGTTATCCCGGAGAACAGAAAATCAGCGCCATGGCTGTCTGGTCAAACGCAAGAGGAGCCGAGCGGCCAGAAAAATTACAAGGATCTGCCTCCCCAACTTCGAGCGAGCGTCTTCTTCGACACGCCAGGCGCACCGCTGGAAATCGAGGTGAAGCAGGCTTCGGCCGTTGAAACGCTTGAGAGTATACTGGATGCTTCCGCCCATGCCCCTGTCACTGCCTTTACAGAACATCCCTTCGCTGGAAGCCAAGGGGCAGATGTATATCGGAGCGCCAAGGCCAAATCGTCCCACCCGAATCTATCCGAACAAAGGAAGAAACGTGCATCTAGAACCAATCTGCTTTCCGAGTATCACGTTTCCAACCCGGATCTCAGAGCGGCCTCCATCGCCTCACATGCACTACATAAGCAAACAGAAGCAGAGGCAGCAGTTACACATGAGGATGCCGCTGATGATGACGATGCTTACGATGAGCACTCAGAGAGTGATGATTCCGAAACAGGCGATGAAGAATCAGAGGAGGAGGAGTCAGATTTTGAATTCGCCGGACCCCCCAATACACTGCTAGCAGAGCTAGAAATGCGAAAGCAGGAACTCAAACAGCGGCGGCGGACAGCCGCTGCCTCCGCTGGAATGCACTCCACCCTTCTTCAGCTTGAGGCTGTCAACCAAAAGCAAATTGAGCGCAGACGACAGAGACCGGTTACATTGGCTTGGGAAGATCCCGACGCTTACAAGCACGAGGAGGATGAGGATGAAGACGTCCCTCTGGCCATGCTCTTCCCTGACAAAGCCAAGATCCCCGACGAGGTCAGACCATTGGGTCTCATGGAGAAAAGGGAATTGGAGGAGAACGAGCCGCTGAGCAGCCGTCGCGCGAGGCTCAGAGGAGAGCCGTTGCCGTCGGCCAGCCTCGATAGACGTCCGACCACCATGTACTCTCAAAATATGCCGGAGCCGGAGCCCGCGCAGCCCGACAGCGGAGACGAGGAAGAGACCCTAGCACAGCGCCTTAAGCGGTTGAAAGCCAAAGACCGCGCCAGCACCGTCGCCGAGAGTGAGTTTGCGAGTGAAATTCTTGCCGAAATAAGCCATCTGCACGACGACGTACCGAAGAATGAGGAAACTGAACCCGCTCCGGAAGACGAGACTCTGGCTCAACGACGAGAGCGGCTTCGAAGGGAGGCTGCCGCTCAGAAGAAGTCGACCCAAGCTCCAAGATACCGGAGAAGCATGGCGGATATCCTTCATGCCCGTCCGATCAGCGTCGGGCAACCGCCGATGAACGAGCCTGCTGCTCGCGGTGGACTGGCCCATCAGCGCTCGTACGACAACCGTCTATCAACACAGCAGCTGCCATTAAACTTTGGGAATCCAGTTTCGGCAGGATTTCCCCTGAACCCGGGATTCATTGCGGCGGCGAACCCTCAGGGTTACGGGATGGTGCACCCGAATACATTCTACAGCGATGCTATCCTGGGAATGAATCATCTGAGCTATGCTATGCCTCATAACCATCATTCAAAGGTCCTACAGCCAGTGGTTGATAATGGCCAACGGGAGCTGATTGATCGTTGGAGGCAAAGCATCAGATAATTCTCCTTTAGCCACCTCAGTTTTGCTTATGTTGCTGTTGTTTCTTTCATTTTCTACACTCTTGCATCTGGTTCTAAGCGGTATGCCATGGTTGTGATGCATTGAAAGCATAAGCCCTCATTGATTGGTGATATCCATGTAGAATTAGCGATTTTGCTTTGTCTTGTGTAAACTCAATCTCTTCTATAAACCTTCCTGATGATGCGGAAATAATTCCCATGTCTTTCTGCAGGAGTTCTGTATGGAGAGGTGTCTACTTTTCCTTGCATGAAACTGCAGCTCCGCAGGAGCACTGCATTCACTTAGCGGATGTAAGTAACTATTTCAATCCAGACCATAGATTGATAGAAAGTGCTGCCTAGCTAGAGCATCGGCTGAATTGAATGACATACAGTCATTAGACTTTTGTAGTGAAAGTTTAGGTTGACGGTTGACCGTTGATGATGATGATTATCCGCTTTCGGATGATGTGGGTAGACAAGGATGACATTCCGTCTCCCACTGTTTCTGTCAACAGCAACAATGACGGGATAATGGAAGAACAACGAGTTGTTCTCACCCCTAACCCCTTAGTCACTTTTCAATATTGGCAATCGTTCTTTTCGTGGATGTATTCTTTATCATGACTTTGGATGACTATATCATTTAAATACCGGATATTTACCAGGTTCCCCTCCTAATCTAATATTTAATCCCCGTCAAATTGTCTACTATCTATTGTTAGAACAGCGCCCCCTGCACGGCTGAGAGGAGCCCCACAGCTCTATATTGATTTTATCAACTTTTGCATAGCTCACCAAGACACGAACAACAAATTCGAAAGCAGAATGGATGATTTCTATGAATCCTGAACGGAGCGACCACTCATAAGGAAGCACTGTAGGTGCTGGGGCGCGAATAATCATGCCACCATCCACAGTCTTCTCCTACTGGCGTCGTGAACATCGTCGCTCGAGTGCGCCCCCCATCTCATCCTCCGTACAGGCATCGTCAAGAGGGAAAAGCAGCACCAACCTCCCTCAGCTCCCGGTTATTCAACACTCGCCGATTCTTGCGACGACGATCGAGGAATCATCTCCGTGTCTCGATGCGCTTACTCCTCTTACTTCGAGCGAATACCCGCCTGCAGATGGCGAAACTGATAAGGGACATGGTGTGGGTTCTGCAGTCTCGACCGATGCGCCGTCATCTGCTGCGACCAACCTGGCAGTACCGTCCTCTACTTCAGACAAGCAAGCGCGACCTCAATCCAGTCCGGAAGAGCGCGAAAAGAACTCGGATTTAACTGCTCAGCCAAACTTGTTGCAAGTGTCCATTCCGGCTTCCCGCCCCGAGTATGGCGATAGTGATTCTTCGAAGCCGAACTCGCCTTTTCGGCTGTCCTTTGGTAAAGGACTGCTGAACTCTCAGAATCAATCCTTCGACGCCAATATTAAGCGATCTGCGACGCCCGTCTTGACATCTACCGTTGACAAATCGAATACACTGCACAAGGAGTACAGGCCGGAAGCCTCGAGCGGCCGTCGTCAAGCGGACCGGGAGTTCTCTGCGGAACATACATCGCATAAATCTGGGAAGGCAAGGCTTCACCTCCTCAACCCGATGGCTCTGCTGGCCAGGAGGCGCTCTTCACAGTTGGCCGGCCTGCGAGCGGAGGACATCAGCATTGGAGCTCGAAACGTGGTCCCCGCGATACCCGATGATTATGATCCTAGGATACGCGGAAACATCGTGCACGACTTTTCTGCCCCTCGTCCGCGCCGGAATCTGTCCACAGCCCCGGTGCTCTTGCAAGATGCTGCAAATCAGTATAATCCATGCAATACGCCGCAGACTGAGAATGTGGCTCATCCGAATGGGAGGGATGCAGTAGTTCTAGCAAGCGACCACAGGCGGAAACACAATGAATACTCCCCAGTTTTCAAGGAGCACTTCGAGGACGATCAGAATGCGCTACAGGTTGACAACAAAGCCTATTTACAATCATCTCTTCTTACAAACCCGTCTCTTCGTAGCAATGATCAATCGGTTCCTGTATTTGCAAGGCGACTGCCCTCGCGACTACCTGATCATGAGGAGCATCCTGAGGAATCAATCCCTCCTCAGTCCGAGCCCCGAGCAGAACCGCCGAGCAAAGAACGGCCAGCGGCTCAGCAAGATTCAGATACTATTGAAATAGTACCCCATCAGCCTTCTAACCTACCGAAGCATTTCAAAAGCAATGCTTCCCGATTCAGCTTTGACATGAACGGAGTTGAATCATCAGCACAGGAAAAGCTTCTGGAAGAAAAGCACAAGGAGAAAGAAGCGGCACGCAGGGCCAAGGCTCGGCTCGAAGATGGAGAATACAGTGACGCCGAAGACGATTATGACAACGACCTTATGGATGACTTTGACGGCTTGGAAGAAAAGATCCCTGGGGTTAACACCGACGCCGAAGAAGATGAGTTCAGTGGATTCTCCGGCCCCGGGGCCGCATTGAGTACCTCGTGGTACGCGCCTGGGCTTTCGCCAGTCGTCGCGAGCCCCATCAGTGCGCCTGGTTTTTGTCCGGCAGTCGATGGAAATCAACAAGCGGATCAAGGCCCGGCTTCTCAGTTATCAGAGCCTTCGGTCACCGAGGACAAAGTCGCTTCTTTTTCCCAGACGACAACCCTTTCAGAATCGGCAGCGGTGGAATGCTCAATGCAAGCGGGAACTCGTTCTTCAACATCGCGGCTAGCCGAGGAGGACGACGACTTGTACTTTGACGACGGGGAATTTGGCGACCTGGCTGCAGATGTAGGCGGCGAGACATTTGATGAATCGATTTTCGATGACGAATCCAGTCATTTGTATGCTCGCAAGACGGCAGCCGTACACTCTCCGCCGGTTGAGGCAGGCACGACGGACCAGACGGAAGACGAGTCCAGATCAGGTGAAGCACCTGGATCCCACACCCCGAGTCCCGAGCTGGATCAGCAAGATGGCCTTAAGCACGCACCGAGCGTTGCGAGTGATTTCCGAGACCGAACAGTTGCCAGATACGGTGGACTTGACACTGGAGTGACGCATAACCTAACGACAACCAAACCTCATGGCGGGGTTTTATCCGAACATAACCTTGAGGTCTTGCACAACGCCCTGGAGAAGGCTGCCAACGAGACAGCCAACACGGACAGATTCAAGCGCACCACAAGCGTGAGCGAGAGTTCCCTAGGTCAGGACAGCGTTGCCAGAACGATCCAGACTATGGACTCCTACTCAGGTCTCGTATCAGACGACAGCCATCTGAGCCAAGCTATGGATGCAATGGGGTTTGAAGAGGTTTTTGACGATTTCAGCTACGACGACGACGCCTTCTACGATGATCCTATCATCGCTGCTGCCAATGCGGAGGCGCTGGAAAACGACGACGAAGGTTTCTATGGCCAAGAGTTTGGATTTTACGCCCAGGCTCATGGGGCCGACAGCTCAGAGCTTACAAACGGGGGATACTTTGGTCCGCGTGGCATCGAAGGCATTTCGCGTAACCACAGCAGCCGGGGCAAATTCCGAGAACCCAGTTTGACGCCTATTACTGAGCGAAGTGAATGGAGCACACGGAACTCGGTTATTTCTTTGACAGCGCATGGGACGGCTCACTCCAATCAAACCATTTCAGGTCCAGGGCTGGCCCAACTTGTGGATATGGGTGCGATGGACGACGAAATGTCCCTGGATGCGTTGTTGAAACTGCGACGCGGTGCCTGGGGTGGCAGCAATGGAAGTCTTCGCAGCAGCAGCGGAAGCCCACCACCCCATCATCTCTCATCGTCGAACCGCGCGAGCTTCACGGGTTTTTCTGATGTGAGCCCGACTGTACATACGGTTCCTCCGGATTACCTTTTTGGAGGACCAAGCGCTGCTGAATCGCCGATAATGAGACCAATGAATGTAGATGTCACCCAACGGATGGACCAATCTGTTTTTGGAGAAGGCGACTCGCAAATGAACCCTGAAGAAGTCGTCACCAGATGATGCAGTCCAATTCAACGAGCCTGCTGGCTTAAACATATCACGACACGGAGAACTATTGCGAGTACATATGCACGATTTATACCCTCAAATTTAATCTTTTTGGTTTAGATGAATCGATAATTGACCAATTGTCTATACTTGCGTTATGCCGTTTCCCTCGGTTCAGGACTTACCAGTCCTGACAACCTACATTACTAAGTTTCTTCCTGCCGCGTAGATAGTTGCTGATGCGCCTCAAAGCGAAAGGTACCTACCATGAGTCATCGAATCTTCTCGATGATAGCTTGTGCATACAGATGAAGTCATAGTATGGATCTTCAGGCCTGTCCTGAGGATTACTACTAGGGTAAATTAATCCGTGGCGATGATTGGCCTGCAAAACGTCCGCAAAAACCCGGAGCGGGAAATGTTCATACCCGGCATGTGGCGGTGCGTATTGCTCTGTTGTGATTGGCGACCGGCCGGACCTCCCGACCTGCAGCTGCCAGGTCGGCTGCCCGGTGCTATGCTGAGTAATCTGTGGCGGTTGTCAGGAGGACAGCTGGAAATGATCAGCCACATCTGCGCTGGCCGTCATAGCCGCAGGGTCTCGGTAAACCTCTTCCTGCGTCCATCGTCACTCGACTTGCTTGTCCTCTCTACTCCAGATCTCTCCCCTCTTCTTTTTCAGGGACAAAAAAGCTTTGATTGTCAAAAGAGAGTGCTTGCTCTCTGATGAGTTCTGTTTCTTTGCAGGTGCTACGGCAATTCTAGTCGACACCTGTTTTCTAACTTTTTTAGTGACAGCCGTACGTCTTCCTTTCATCCGCTCAATCTACATCGCCTCCTGGGAGCATATCACGCTCATAATTGACAATCTGTGAAATAGGTCTCTATACTATATCGAATTATTATTGCTCTCAGTGTTGAGCATTGCTAGAAAGAGCTCTTTTCTGCCTGTCGCGTCACCTTCATATCATCTGTTTTCATCGGCGACGAAAAATCCCGCAATGCTTCGTACCACAGCCGTCAAGGCCAGCAGCGGTCTGCTGCGTGGCCCCGCCTGCTCGGCCTGCAGGCGGTCCCTCTCCCTCGCTTCCACTGTCAGAGCTGCGTCCAGCCATAGCTCGAAATTCGGCTTGACCGGCAGAAGACCTCTCGCCATTGTTGACCGTTTGTCCAACGGCAGGAGGCACTACGCTGCTGCCACCGATGCGGGAGTTGTAAGCCTATCGCACCCCAGTCCACTATTGTAGCTATTCAGCAAGAGCATGACTGATTTGAACGCGCGATTCTAGGATCCCAATGACAACTTCCTTTCCGGAAACACAGCCAACTACATCGACGAGATGTACCTGGCTTGGAAGAATGACCCCTCCAGCGTGCACATCTCGTGGCAGACATATTTCAAGAACATGGAATCAGGCAACATGCCCATCGCCCAAGCTTTCCAGCCTCCTCCGACTCTTGTGCCTACCCCTGCCGGTGGTGTTCCGCAGACCATGCCTGGCGAGGGGTTGGGCGTCGCAGCTGGCACTGACCTGACAAACCATCTCAAGGTCCAACTTTTGGTTCGCGCATACCAGGCTCGTGGTCACCACAAGGCCAAGATCGATCCCCTTGGCATCCGCGGCGAAGCGGAGGCCTTCGGCTACAACAAGCCCAAGGAGCTCGAACTTGACCACTATGGATTCACTGAGCGCGATCTCGACCAGGAGTTCACCCTCGGCCCCGGTATCCTGCCTCGCTTCGCTACTGAGAGCCGCAAGAAGATGACTCTGCGCGAGATCATCGCCACCTGCGAGAGGATCTACTGTGGCTCCTACGGTGTGGAGTACATTCACATTCCTGACCGCACGCCCTGCGACTGGATCCGTGATCGCTTCGAAATTCCCGAGCCCTACAAGTACTCGGTTGACGACAAGCGCCGTATCCTCGACCGTCTGATCTGGAGTCACAGCTTCGAGGCCTTCCTGGCCACCAAGTTCCCCAATGACAAGCGTTTCGGTCTGGAGGGTTGCGAGTCCCTAGTGCCCGGTATGAAGGCGTTGATTGACCGCAGCGTCGAGCACGGCATCAAGGACATTGTCATCGGTATGCCTCATCGTGGTCGTCTCAACGTGCTGTCCAACGTCGTTCGTAAGCCCAACGAGTCCATCTTCAGCGAGTTCTCCGGATCTGCCGAGCCCTCAGATGAAGGTTCAGGCGATGTCAAGTACCACTTGGGTATGAACTTCGAACGTCCCACGCCCTCTGGTAAGCGTGTGCAGCTTTCTCTGGTCGCCAACCCCTCCCATCTCGAAGCCGAGGACCCCGTTGTCCTTGGAAAGACTCGCTCTATTCAGCACTACAACAATGACGAGAAGGACTTCAACAGCGCCATGGGCGTCCTGCTGCACGGTGATGCTGCCTTCGCCGGTCAGGGTGTCGTCTACGAGACCATGGGCTTCCACTCTCTCCCTGCCTACTCGACCGGTGGTACCATCCACATCATCGTCAACAACCAGATTGGTTTCACTACCGACCCCCGTTACTCGCGTTCTACCCCTTACTGCTCGGATATCGCCAAGGCCATCGACGCCCCCGTGTTCCACGTCAATGCTGATGATGTGGAGGCCGTGAACTACGTTTGCCAGGTTGCTGCCGACTGGCGTGCCGAGTTCAAGCGCGACGTTGTCATTGACATGGTCTGCTACCGTAAGCAGGGTCACAACGAAACCGACCAGCCCTCTTTCACTCAGCCCTTGATGTACAAGCGCATCGCCCAGCAGAAGGCCCAGCTTGACAAGTATGTCGAGAAGCTGATTGCCGAAGGCACCTTCACCAAGGAGGACATTGACGAGCACAAGAAGTGGGTTTGGGGCATGCTCAACGACAGCTTCGACCGCAGCAAGGATTACCAGCCCACCGGCAAGGAATGGCTGACCTCTGCCTGGAACGGCTTCAAGACCCCCAAGGAGCTGGCCACCGAGGTTCTGCCTCATCTGCCGACTGCTGTCGATGCTTCTTTGTTGAGCCACATTGCCGACAAGATCAGCGGCGCCCCCGAGGGCTTTACCGTCCACCGCAACCTCAAGCGTATTTTGGCCAACCGCAAGAAGGCCGTTGATGAGGGTAAGAACATTGACTGGGCCACCGCGGAGGCCCTTGCCTTTGGTTCTCTCGTCAAGGAGGGCTACCATGTCCGTGTTTCCGGTCAGGATGTTGAGCGTGGTACTTTCTCCCAGCGTCACGCAGTTCTGCACGACCAGGAGAACGAGGCCACCTACACCCCCTTGAAGCACATTGGTGAGGACCAGGGCAGCTTCGTCATCTCCAACTCTTCTCTCAGCGAATTCGGAGCGTAAGTCTTCCTGACTAGTTTCTTTGCTCACTCAAACTAATTTCTTTAGCCTTGGTTTCGAATACGGTTACTCTCTAACCTCGCCCAACGCTCTGGTCATGTGGGAGGCCCAGTTCGGTGACTTCGCCAACAACGCTCAGGTCATTATCGACCAGTTTATCGCTTCTGGAGAGGCCAAGTGGCTGCAGCGCTCCGGTCTCGTTCTCTCCCTGCCTCATGGTTATGATGGCCAGGGTCCCGAGCACTCTTCGGGTAGAATGGAGCGTTGGTTGCAGCTTTGCAACGAGGAACCTCGCCAGTTCCCTAGACAGGACAAGCTGGACCGTCAGCACCAGGACTGCAATATGCAGATTGCCTACATGACGTCTCCTGCCAACCTTTTCCACATCCTGCGTCGCCAGATTCACCGCCAGTTCCGCAAGCGTAAGTGGCTCTCTCCCTCTGTTGACATTCATTAACTGACTCGCCTAGCCCTCGTGATCTTCTTCTCCAAGTCCCTCCTCCGTCATCCCGTTGCCCGTTCCGATATTGAGGAATTCACCGGTGACTCGCACTTCCGGTGGATCATCCCCGACCCGGCCCACGGTACCGCCATTGACGAGCCCGAGAAGATCGAGCGTGTCATTCTGTGCACTGGTCAGGTCTACGCTGCCTTGGCTAAGCACCGCGAGAGCAATGGCATCCGCAACACTGCCATTACCCGTATTGAGCAGCTGCACCCCTTCCCTTGGGCTCAGCTGAAGGAGAACCTGGACAGCTACCCCAACGCCAAGGACATTGTCTGGTGTCAGGAAGAGCCCCTGAACGCCGGTGCTTGGAGCTACACCCAGCCTCGTATTGAGACCCTCTTGAACGAGACTGAGCACCACAACCGTCGCCACGTCCTCTATGCTGGTCGCAATCCAAGCGCCTCCGTCGCGACTGGTCTCAAGTCCGTCCACGCCAAGGAGGAACAGGACTTCCTTGAGGAAGCATTCACTGTCCACCAGGATCGTCTGAAGGGCGAGTAATTGTAGCCACTGTTGGATTATCATCTAGGTGCTTGTTGTAGGAGCTAGCGTCTATTCGTTCTGTCTCCTTTTCTGTCTCCTTTGTATGAATGCATTTTGTTGTCTGCATCTATACGCTTCCATCCTACAGTCATGCTGTCTACAGTCATGCTGTCTACAGTCATGCTGCCCTGTTTTGATATCTCGTTTTGGATGTTCCTGGCATCCCTGTTACGGGTTGCATTGACGTCTATTCCTAGAACATGCGCGAGCATGTGTTTGTAAACTAAGAATGCCTGATTACTAGATATGCATGCAGTTTTCTTTTTGTAACATATCCTTAGAGATTTGCAGTAAGTTAGAAAGGTACATCGCTGATGACGTCAAGAAATTGGGTAGATGAGTAAGCAGATCGTCATGCCTGAAATGAAAGGCACCAATCACCTGATGCGGGCCCAAAGGGGAAAGTCTTGCTTCTCCGCACTGCAGAACGTCCGTCTCCTCTTGTGGCATATCTGACACACCGTCCCATCAACGCCTTTGTCCATGTTGTTGGGTTCAAGAAGTATCTCAAACCTTTGTTTCTACCATTTTTTTCCACTTGATTGAGCGACTTCTGACCTGTTCCGTTTGAAATCCCTCCAACATGGCATCCGTCGTTTCTTCGTCGGCCGTCAACACTCAGGGTCAAAATGCTCGCCAGTCAGCGCGCCAGACACGTACGAATCCATCCAGAACATCCAAGACGCTTGGACGATCGTCATTCGCCTACGGCCACGGCTCGATGATGGAAGCGCCCCCTACGCCTCCTGCCCCTCACGGATTCTATCCCGCCCTCACGCATTTCACCGACGCCATTACCGCTCTGCCGCGAGAATTTCGCCGTCACAATTCGTTGCTGAAGGAAGTGGATGCTAAGGCTTGGGCACTTGAGGATAATCTTCTCCAGTTGTTGAAGGTTTCGGCGGAGTCGCAGCCTGTTCCTTGTCCGGCGAATCCTGCGCCTATTGTGGAGGGGGTGGTGAGGGATGATATTGTGCCAGCGGTAGGTCACCCGGTACCTATAACATTGATGTGCTTGGCTAAACTTGTGTGGCATAGGATCCCTCGCAACCTCCTGAATCGCAAGACAGCAAAAACCGTCGTCTTCTCTTCGATCGCGTGCGGCGCACCCTGGTGGATCTGATGATGACCGCGGACGAAAAGAACCATGTTATTTCCAATGCCAACGACGAACTAGACCGGCAGCTTCTGCGCATCGATGGCGTATTTCCATTCATTGCAGGGGAGATCAGCGAGGAGGCGCGCCTGGGCAGTCTTACACACTGGGCCTACTCGAACAGGAACGCCGCGAAGACGACTACAAATGAGCGTCCGCGCCGGGAAGTCGCATCCAACAAACAAGACCTGAATCATGCACTTGACAACGAAGCTGGATCCCGTAGTGATGCGAGACGGGATGCCGCTCGCAAACAGCGGCGCACGCATGCCGATTCGGACTTTGACGACGCTCGTGCGACATCGCGGAAGCAGGTTAGCAAACCTCGTAGCGGCGCAGCTGCGGCGACTGGAGATCTGTCTGTACTCGCACAAGCTTCCGGTGCCGCGGCGGCCTCGGCTGCGACAAAACGCCGCAAGGTCGAAAGGCCTCCAGTGGCCGATACTGGCGCAGCGATGGAAAGATCCGCCAGCGGTGCTGGGAATGCTTCGGCGCGTGGTGCATCGAAGGACGCGACAGGTTCAGATGCCACCAAGAAGAGATCTCGTGCTCCCAACCCGAATGCAGCCGCTCGCAAGAGGTACCATCTCCCGCAATTCTCCCCTTGTGCTGTTGCTAACCAGAATGTAGAAATAACACTGGAACGTCCGCGGCAAACTCGCCAGTGCTGGCACCTGCTCCTCTGGTGGGGTCGTCGACCGTGCGTAGCGCAGCCAGTCCCGGACCTGGAGCAGTCGCTCGGCCACAGTCTTCTCGTGCGCAGCAGAGCTCTGGACATTCGACAAATGGTCGCCAGCGGCCATCCTCCTCGGCGTCCAACCGCCTAGCAAGCAACAGTATGTCCCTGTCTTTTCACATTTTGAAACCTTGCCTAATCTTATTGTGCAGGCAAAGTCGTCGATACCAAGACTCTACCTAAAGAAACTCCCAAAGCGGACATGGTTGCAGCTGCTCTTAATTCCGAATTGCAACGCCAAACCGAGGAGGAGAATCTCGCCACAGCTGCAGCCAAGGTTGTCGGTCCCGTCAGCATGAAACGCGAAGATACAGAAATTCGCCCTGCGGAGTCAGTCGAACCCCGGGAAACACCAGTACCTCAAGCTTCAAACCCAGCTCCGAAGGGCCGGTCGTCGAAGACATCCACACCAGTGCTCTCCACCTTCTCAGAACCCAACTCCCAGCGCACCCGACCTACCCGCAACACAGAACCTGCACCCGCGAAACGATCACATAAGAAGAGCGGCAGCGTGGCGGTAGCCCAGCCGCGAGCAGTGTCTGAAGAGGAAGATTCGCTGCATGAAGGGGACGACGAGGATGAAGACGGCGAGCCGCGGTACTGTTACTGCAACGAGATCAGCTTCGGTGAGATGGTCGCTTGTGACAACGATGCGTGCCCGCGGGAATGGTTCCATCTGTCGTGTGTCGGGTTGACCAAACCGCCGGGGAAGAATGGTAAGTCGTTGCCATTTGCCAGGTTGTTGACGCATACTGATGATATACAGTCAAATGGTATTGCAATGAATGCAAGGAGAATATGCGGAGAAGCCGCAACGGGCGGTAGTGCTGTATCCCAGATACAGTTGTTGATTGGTGGTAGACGTAACAGGTTATGGACATAGCATAATAGACTTGATTTATCCTTCGATCATTTAGTTCATTGTCTCATAGAATAGTTCTTCTCTCCAGTGTCAAAGTTAAAGTACTTGATATTTTACAACGCCCTCAACCTATCCAACAACCCTCCCTCCCTTCTCCGCTGCCTCTGCCCGGAACCGTCACCAACACCCGCATTAGCATTCCCACTCGCCGCCGCAGCAGCCACAGCCTCCCCCTCCAACCTCCTCCTCAGACTCTCATACTGCTCTCCCGCCTCCCCCCTCTGGTTTCTGACATGTCTCCCTCTCACCTCCTTCTCCCCCACCACCCAAGCCGGAACCCTCCACCCAGCCTTCGGCAAAGGCAACACCTCCGCCCGCCACGCCAACCCAACAACCCACCCCACCGCCGCAGGGAGAATCATCCCAGGGAACTGCGAGAGGGCTAGCTGCGCTGCGACTAGGTACGTGGTTGATTTGTCGGACAGTAAAAGGGTGAGGTTTTTTCCCGCCCCTTCTCCTCTTTCAGTTTCATGTGTAGCAGATGTTGTAGATGTAGAGGTTGAGGTTGATGTAGATGTACTCGTGCTAATCCTATATCGGAAAGTATGCGGTATCCCAGCATGATACTGCGCCAACAACGCAAACAGCGTCGGCGTCAGCCCGCACGGTAGGTAGTTCGCATGATACAACGTCAGCGGACGGAGGAGGATCAGGAGCAGCGGTGGCAGGAGTGCGGTATATGGTAGCGTCGTCAGTATGAATGTCTATCACCAGCATCTCATCAGCATTTCCTAAACCCAAATGAAAACCCAAAGGAAAACCCAAAGCGAAGCGTACCGCGAACTTCCTCCTCCCCCAAGCCCTCTCCACAACCCTCAAATGATAAACAAGCATAGCAGCAAACAGCGCCTCCGTCGAATTCGCGAAGCCGGCGAGTTGCCATGATGCGAGGCGCCAGAGTTGGGCATACGGCCATAAATGCGGGGAGACGCGGATAGAGGCGAGGTGTTTGATGTCGAGGATGGAGAGGGCGATGGAGGAGGCGATTGTGTAGATCAACAGGAGTTTGGTTATGGGGGTGTGGGTTAGGCCGGAGGTTTGCATTTTGTCCGGTCTTTTCTTTTTGAGTGAGGGGGCAGACCGGGGTCTGAGGTGGTGTGCTCGCTGTTGTGTTGTGATGTGTTGGGGGGTGACGCTGTGAGGGGATGACGGATTGACACGTCGCGCCAACTGCGGGCCGAGAGCCTACTTAGTCGGCATGCCGATCTAAGTCTACAATTACAAGACCAACGGTGACGATGGAAGATGAAAGTCATATACATATCTATTGAAAATGGTTATCTATTTTCCAGCGATTGCAATCGCTGCATTTCCTCAGTGTATGCCGTATTGTACTTGGCCAAAGCAGTCTCCAATGCTCGAATCGTCGGCCCCAGCAACTGCTTGACGGCCTTTTCTCCACCTGTAACTCCCGCAAGATTGAGCCGGATCTTCTTGCCCGTGGCCTCCAACACCTCCCGCGCATGCTGCTTGAGTCGGTTTACTTCTACCTGACGCTCCGCCTCGGCGTCGTTGGCGACAGCTTGAATGCGTTCCATGGCCCGGTTCAGCGATTCCACAAGCGATGCCACCTCGGCCGCACGGTCGGGATTCCCGGACAGAAAAGCCTGCCAGAATTGATGGAGGAACTCTGTGCTTGTCGCATGTGTTAGGGTCAATCTATCGTAGAGATTAGTTGACAACCCGTAGGTCCCGGCGGTGGATGACGCCTCTGTCTGGCTGCGCCGGTCGCGGATTGCGTCAAGAATCTGCTTCGAGGCGCGCTGCAAGTTGGCCTGGGATCCGACCCTCTGATCATGTTCCCGCTCGTCCTCATCCTCAAGTTCCTCTGGCTCCACTAGCTTCCCCAGTGGCGCTGTCCCATCGGTCGGCAGGTCCCGCTCGATCTGACCGCGTAGGTCACGGAGGATCTGGTAGGGATCCTGCTTGGCGAACAGCCGGCTCTGCTCATCTTCGCTCACTTTGGCCTGCGAGAAAAACCGACTCTGATCCCGGATATTTAATAAGATTCGGTTCTGTTCTTCGTCCCCGCGCAAGTCCCGCAACTGCAGCTCATTGTACGTGTCCTCGTCTATACCAACCGGCGCATGCGGGTCGCGGTCCACCGGCGCTACATTTGCCATAATCTTCTCGCTCAGCGTGTTGAGCGTCCGAATAATGGGCACCTTGTCCACCCCGGACGGCCGCATGTCCAGATCCGGACGATTCCCGCGCCTCTGGCTGTTATTGACCTCATTCCCCGCCAGATCCAAAAAGTGCGGCACGTGCGCCTCCCGCTCGGGATTCGCATACTCGTCCTCGCGCAGATATTTGTCGAGAATGGCATCCGTCGCATCGTTCTCGGAAATGCGCTCGCCGCGCAGCTTTTTGAACAGTCGACTCTGAAAGAACCGCGACCAGAACTGCTGCTCGCTCAGCTTCGGCACGTTCTCATCATATACCCGCTTCACAAGCGGATGCTGGTTGAAAATGAGCTGGATCTGCTCCTTGCTGATATTGAGCTTGGTCACGTTGTCCTCGACCCGCGGCTTCAGCGACGACAGCACATTGTACGAGCCGCGCGTCTGCGACCGCTCGATCGCGTGCGCCCGCAGCAGGTGCAATCGCGTCGACCAGAACAGCGCCATGAACTGTGAGGCGGACAGAGTATCTGGTTTGGTGGCCAGCGATTCCATAAACATGCGCTGCAGGTTCGCATCGGCCTTGAGCAGCGACTGCTGCAGCTCCACGTCCGCCTTCAGCCGCTGGTCGTCATCCCAGGGATTTGGAGCCCGTCCCGCCGAGGACACCGCGCTCGCGATCGCCATGGCGGCTGACATCCCCTCTCCGCCGGCGGGCGTTCCTGTCCGACCAGGTATTGGAGTCGCCGGGGCGGTTTTGGCGGCCTGGATGACGGTGTGGAGCGCATCTTTGATGGCGTTCGCTTCCGCACGGGCGTTGGCCCCGGCCGTAAAGTGGAAGACGTATTGTTCTGGGGAGTCGCTGTTGGGAGGGAGAACAAAGATCTTGAGCATCACTTTGGCGCTACTAGCCGGGGTCTGCTGTAGATCTGCCTTGGTCAATACCATATAGACAAAAACCGGAGTCATCTCACATACTTGTGATCTGAGAGACTGGAATCGTAATCATTCCTGTAGCACCGCCAGCCGCAGGAATCCACGAGATGGACTGGCGGTCCTGAGACAGGGTCAGGGTGCCATCTTTCTTCTTGTATGCCGCCGATCCGCTCGGAGGTGCCATCGTCCTGGAACTCGACAGCTTCCACTGTCCTGAGCGGCGTATCGGGATGCGCCCATCGGGAGAGGAGAAACCGAGAAACCTTCCAAGGGCGAGGCCGGCGAAGAGGAAGGTCAGCGGCCTTCTGGGATGATTCAGTTGGTGGGAAGTGAATGATTTCGAGGACATGTAAAAATGCTCCGCCGCAGAAGACTACAAAGAAATCACGTGAGGTGCGGTCGTCACAGACTCGATCCCGAAACCTAAGGCACCCGTTGGAACAAGACAACTGAAGCAGACTACGAAGTACGAATCTGAGCTACTGACACATTTGTCTTCAACCTGAGATGAGATATAGCTATGATAAACCGAAATACAGACAGAATGATGCCAAATTCATGAAATCCCCCCAGACCTCAAAACAGAACAAGAAAGAACACTTTACAGCCAGAATTGCCCTCGAAATACACCCAGCTAGGATTGACCTCAAGATCATAAAGACATGCCATGGAGCGATGATTGATCAACAACCGTAAGAGACCAGCAAGCATCCCTGATTGACAACCATAACGCTATGAGAATCACTCCCGCTATGCAGAATCACGATGCTGGACAATTCATGGCAAAGGAAGCAAAGCAGATTATCAAACAGAGAACAAGTGATCCACCCGCACTTTTGTCGCTCACGCTTGCAATTTGGTATCATAAATGAGTCCGCCGTTTGGTATTGAAGGACAGCAAGAGAAGAAAATGAGACATAGCAAGGGTATTAAACATGAAAGTCGTAAGCAAAGCCAGGAATGAACACGCTTGTCACCAGGACTATTTCTTGAACATGTAATGGCCGTAGATGCCTCCAACGTCTCCTACTACAACTGGAATCTTCCTCATCCCCCACCAACGGGCGCCCATTTTCCAGGGACGAGCACCGTCGTCGGGGACTTGGTTTGGCATAGAGGCAGGGTCACGAACGTACCAGCCTCGTCGGCCAAGCTCACGGACAGTCCAGCCGCTGGAGGCACGGTTGTTCTTCACTCTCTCCCTCAGGGGAGCAATGATCTTGTCACTGAATTCAATGACTTGCAGAGGATAACTCTGCTGTGAAAGGAGCAAGCAAGTATTGGTGTTGAAGATGGTGCCGATCGACAACTGCGTGACCTTGTTGAGATCCAGGTAGCACAACGACGACGGCTCCCACAGTTCCTGAGCCTCGGTCGAGCCTGGAGGCGGAGCGAAGAACATATTGAGGTCTTTGCAGGTCAAATCCGCCGAGCTCAAGCCGAGCTCCTCGAGATGCTTCGTCAAAGGGACTAGGGCAGGCGCATGAGCAGAAGTGATCTTGGCACCTCCCAGGTTCAGCGAGCGGAGAGTTTTGGGCAACCGAGGAAGCAGAGCAGAGACATCATCTTCCTCGAGCATCCGGTAGCGGGTAGGATCGGTCAGGAGGTTGAGGTACACCAGGGAATTGCACACTGCGGGATGTGTGGTCAAAAACTCGACCACTCTCGAACCCTTCAACCGAGTGCACCGGGAAAGGCTGAGATGAGTGATCTGTGCGGTCTCGGGGATGGAGAACAGCGCCGCCTCGCTGATCTGCGTGTGCGAGACATCGAGATGGGTCAGATTGATCAGACGAGGGAGAAGGACCTCAAAGCTAGATGGAGGCAGACTGCTGCACTCGTGCAGTGACACCCGCTTGAGATTCGGTAGGCTCTGTGGCAGACCCAGTCCTGTGGTCAAGCCTTCGTGGAAAACCGTCGCGAACGACTGGGTAGCACAACCACAAAAGTCAACTCCATGCAGGTTTGGCAGGCCGGTGAATATTTTCTGCACAATTTCCACGCTGATATCACCTTCCAAATGCTCCTGAAGCAGACATTCCTTCAGGTTAGGCAGGAGGTCCAAACACTTCAGCAGCGTCTTGGCAGTGAGGTTCTGGATCTCTGCGTTCATCTGCTTGGTGCGTCCGAGTCCTACGGAGGTGAAATGGGAGAAGTCCAGGCGACGCACCAAGGTCCCAAGCGCGGGATACTGCGACATGTGGTTGAGAGCCTTGGAGAAGATGATCGAATGCGGGAAGGTCATGTTTCTGTACAACACACCGAGTGTGGCAGCGTGCAACGTACGGGAGGTCAGGAGGCACGACACCAGGTCGACATTCCGTGGTGTGTACCCATTAGGAGGGATATCCAAAGCCAGGTTGGAAATGATTTGATCTGCAGTGACGTTGTCAGTGGCTCAGTTGATATCCGGCATGCAGACGGAAACTCACCGAGAACTTCCGGGGGCAGTTTCTCTAGCCGCGATGAGCCTGGAGGGGGTTTCTGAGACTCGGATTGCACCGTCTTCATGGGAGGATTATTCACCACCGCATTGCTCTCCCACGCCCAACCCCGAGTGTGCATAGCCCCCAACGCGCGAAGGTCGCCATAGCTCCTGCTGAGACTCTTTCCTCCGAGTCGAATCTGCTTCCAACCAAGAAAACCGCCGCAAGGACAACAGAAATCAGGAGTGTGTTGCATATCAATCGCTAGCGGCGATGTCTGTCTGGTCTGCTCTGTGGGAGACTGTGTGATGTGTGTATCAACGAACGATTGAGCAATGCCTGTACGGAGAGGATCAATCAGCATTGGGACCTTGCCGACACTTGAATGTGTGCTTACCGTCGACGTCCTCCTTGATCGAACCAAACGATGGGCGACGGCGACTGCTGGATCTGGAACCGTTGGGTGAGGAACAACCGGACGAGTGAGGCGAGGACGTGCGCGACTGTTGAGGATGACTAGTGTCCAGAGCCGGAGCCGTAGTGAAGCGAGAATAGGTAGGCTTCTGTAGAGGAATGGCAGAGGAGGCGGCGACGGAGGACATGATGGACTGAAGGGCCTGCAAGAGGCCTCGAACTATATAATCCGCCGACTAGATGAGGAGAAAGAAGGTCGGACGGGATACGGATGCGTAGGAAGCGAAGGGGAACACAAGGGCCGAACAGACGGATTTTTTCTTCTTTTTTTCTCTTAGCTAATTAGTCACATTTTTCTCTTCCCCAGATTCTTATTATTTTCTTACCGACGGACAGAAAAAAGAGGGGCGGCGGAGACTTTGTTAAGGTGAGGAGAATGAGGAAGTTGTTAGTCACAGAAATTCGCTATTGAACTATGGCTGTTCGATGGCAGCGGATGGAAACACCACCGCGATCCCCGAACGGATGCACGATTCGAGGTTGTTTTATGCGACCAGTAGGATGAAAAGGAGATGATGGTCGGACTATCACCTTTGTAGAAGACAAATTGCGGACAGTAGTCTGAAGTGTTTGCAGATCAATGGAGGTTGAAGATGGATGAGTATTGAGTGGTGACAGTTTTCAAAAAGAGTGAGGAGTCAGAGTATGTCAGGAGATCAAGACAAAACCAAGTTTATTGCTATTGATGTTACAGCATCTAAATTAAAACTTTCTCAAAAAAGTGACAGCAACGCGGAGGCGGCGAAAAAGCGCAGACAGAGATCAAGAGACACAGAAAGAATGAGGACCACCGGGCTGGGCGCCATGGAAAGGGCAAGATGCGGCCACATGGGGCGAATTGGCCTAGACATGGGATGATGAATGCGGCGACATGCACTAAGTATGGGGTAGACGTCTATCATTTGAAGATGGCAATTGATACTCCGTAGATAGTATTATTATTGATAGTTCTCCGTAGTTCTGAAGAAGAAAGGTCGTCGCAATGATCTTCGTTCTTTGGTTTCTTTTCTTTTTCCTCTTGCCTCTAGACTAAAATGCTCTAAATCTGAAAATAAAATTTATCAATCGGACCCCGGCGGTGTACGCTAGTACCACTTGGGAATAGGGGATTTCTCTGCAATGAAAACATTGCGTCATAAATCACGACAGCCTCAACATGAATGAGGTAGAAAACCATCCTCGAGTGCCGGTATATTTGACAGCTTATAAGCAAGGTTAGCTATGAGTATACGGGGATTGATGATATGTTTCGTGCCTATCCAATTGCTAGCTAGGACGGTTAGGAGTCAGTCTTGTTATTATTGAAATCTACCATGGCCCATCTCTTGGCCTAGTGTTCTTTGGGATCGCCGCAAGCATTTTATGACATAACGTAAACGCTGCGCTAGCTCGTTAGCGCTTTTGTGGAACATAATTACATAATCACTTTATACAACTGACTCCTGACCCAACAGGGCCAACACCCCTGCTATCCTGTAGCTGGATAGTTCATCTTTGAATATGTATTCTCTTCTACGAACTATATGAATAATCCACAATCATCTTGTTCTGTTGACATGGATACATGAAGTGAAGATGCAAATTCGCGAGGACTGACTACCCCGGATCTAGCCACGTTCTCCAAAAACTAAAACTGCGCCCCCCTGTTTTGCCTTACTTAACAGTTATGCTAGCGCCTAGACTATCCCTCTCAGCTTGATCTCTCATTCGTTGTTTTGTCAAGCATTTCTCAAGGTGATGATCATGCGGAGGTCTGACACTTACATTTGCAGGGCACGTACTATGGTAACATCATCGGATCATGATGAGCCGTGTCTCTGATTTGTCACTTGACCTTTCTATTAGCAATACAAATCCCCTAGCTCTGCAACTATCATCACCTGACCATCTCCCATAGCAATTAGCAAACTCCTGGAAATCAAGGATTATTATTACCGACTTGAATGCTGGTTCCTCGTCTCCAACCTTCCAACCGAGTTGAACCGACAAATCCGACCGCAAAATGGGTCGACCCGGTCCAGCAAACAATGCTTAGCTCAAAGTCGACGAACTACTATTGCACAATGGCTGGCCTTGTCGCTCACTAGGCTACTAGTCCTACTTGCGGACTCCGTTCATAGTCCGTCAAGAACATACCATCTGATCTCCTTTGGCGTTTCCCTTGCAGTTCGTCCTCTGCAGCTGCAACATATCCAATTTCCCGGGATTTGGTCGACGATCTTCTTCTCCCAGCTGCTGAGTCCTGACTATGGTACGTTGATCGTCAAGTTTGCATTCAGCATGCATGTCTGGACCGCAGAACCACCCCTTCTCGGTCAACATTACCTCTCTGTCCGCTCAAGGAGGGAAATGCCAAGACGGATCATCCAGCCAAGACTTGAACTATCTATTCCGTCCGCTATTCCTTGTCTATCCCCATATTCCTAGGAAGCACGGAGTGCACTTGCCTAGACCCCTTCATTCTTGGTCGGAACCCCTTGATTCCTTGGACCGGTCCGCTGTGTCACGTGTGATACGTATCTACTCTTTTAGTGATGTGCACCCAATCGCCTGTTCAACCAGTGCACTAGGTCTAGCTTCGCCTCTTCGGATCTTGCTAGTCTCACTGCTACTGGCGCGTAACCAAGGAGAGATCCAAACGAGAAAGCCGGCACATATGACTCAATCTACGATCATGTCTGACTGGCTGCATCTAATATGAACAGACGATACTGACAGCCCCTGGGTCTCACTTCCAGACCAAGGAGAAACACTCTTCGCTCTCTAAAACATCAATACGATCATTAATGATTGATCGAACTTGTCTTTAGGGAGAAGAGCCTACGTGCATCGCCTTGAGCTGTGATCTTGATGGTCGAGCTTCCGTACGAATTAAAGGCAGTCCTGCAGGACCACTCACGAAGAATGATCTAGAACTGCGCGCAGTAGCAGCTGTTGAATCCGTGCTGACCTACAGACATCTAAGGGTGCGATCTGAATATAAAAAGAGTTACAATCACTAGGCCAGCACCCCAGAACATGAGTTGAACGACACAAAAGACACGACCTAAGAGCTCTACTGCAGACTGATGACATACTTCTTGGCTGACGCACCCTTCTTCAGCTGATTGAGTCCCTCCTGAATCGATCCCAATCCCTTACCCACCACCTCGGGACTCGGGGCAGGCTTGAACTCACCCGCTGCCAAGGCCTTGGGGAGGAAGGCTTCGAAGATGGCCGGTCCAATCTCATTATCCTTAACAGCAGCTCCAAACACATAATTTGATTCGATGCCCTCCGGCAATGGACGACTGGGCGGATTGGTCAAGCATACAAACTTGCGCGAGTTGACCTTGGAAAGGACCTCACAGCAAGGGCCTGACGCCTCCGTACCGATGGCCAGTGCACCAACTCCAGTTTTGCCGTTGTAGACCTTGGTGATATCCTCGATGAGAGTCGGGCTGCGGTAGTCAAAGACGTGGCTAGCACCGAGAGACTTGACGTACTCAAAATTCTTCGTGGACGCGGTGGTGATGACCTCGTAGCCCGCCGCAGCAGCCAGCTGGATAGCGTTGCTGCCGACACTTGACGAGCCGCTCCAAATCAGCACGAGCTGGCCGTCCGACGCAGTCCGCGGACTCGTGGGTAAGCGCAGCGCCAGGAAATCCTTCTGAAACAATCCACAACTCGCTGTCGCTATGCCCAGCGGAATAACGGCGGCGTTTTCGTACGACACGTCCGCCGGGATGGGGGACGCCACCTGCGCCGGCACGAGTGTGTACAGCTGGAACGCGCCCTCGGCGGGATTGTTGTCCTTGAGCTCGCTCCCCAGTCCCAGCACGTGGTCGCCGGTCTTGAAGCGTGCCGCTGCGGCGCCAGAGCCCACCTCGACAACCTCACCGGCCAGGTCGGAGCCCATGATCGTGGGATAGGTGGTCCATGCGAACAGCGCGGCGCCCATTTCCTGGCGGAGATGGTCGACGGGGTTCAGGCCGATGTGGCTATTCTTGACAACGATCTCATTCTCCTTGGGAGGAGTGTAGGCGGCGGCCCTGACCTCGAGAGGCTTGGCCTTTTCAGCAATCTGCCATGCGGCGCTATTGGTTGGGTGCATTCTGTGGGATACGAGAAGCGATAAAGGTCGCGACAATCGTAACAGATAAGAGATGATCAAGGCTGATCTGCCTGGATGAATCTCAAAGCCTTGGAGTCTGGGTGCCTGGCAGATCTGTCCCTTAAGTTCAGTGGGTCGACCATCATTTCGGCTTATTTTGGTATTGGTCTCCTTGAGAGTACATTAGTCTAGCTGATGACCGCAACTTGACAGGCGAAAGGTTGTCAGCATGAGCTCATTGCAATGGCGACCAGTTGGCGGTTGCAATACTCTGGGGCCTGACTAAGACTAGCGTCAGTGGCACTGGTTATTTCTCAATCAAATACCTCTCTGACTCCTTTGATGGCTTCACTTTTCGTCTACTCATCGTCCACCGGACTCATCGAGTATGGTCATCCCTGGTGCTCTCATATGCGGTGAAAGTCAACTTGGTCTCTGCACACACAGTCGACACGTCTACAAAGGTCTCGGTGCATGAATATCGATTCCCTCTCTATGGCTGCTAATGGGTGAAACATGGACTCATTCCTGCGGTACGCTTCATGTCTAACTGATGGTGGCGATCTCCAGTACCGTGCTACAAACATGCACAAGGAGGCATTTGCCGGTCAGCACTACTGGAAGGGCCGCAAACTGTGTACCGTCAACTGTATTCCCCGTCTACTGGAGCGATAACTTTGAGACTGTCACCCTAGGCATTGGGGTAGTTACGCATCAGTGTGTCCGCGTCGCACAAGCCAAGCTGCGGATGTCAAGTCCGTAACTGCCAAGCACAACCTGGAGTTGTCCCATGAGTCGATGTCAAGATTTTGACGGTGTTATGAGCATCCTGCATGCTGCCTGGCCCCCTGAGCACGCGACAGTCCTGTGTTGAAGCCACAGGCCAGGCTGCAAGGGACATGATCAACTCTGCTCGCTCGATTGCCAGCCAGACGAAGCTGGATCGTCAGTTCATATTTCATATCTCCATACCAGGTTGGGCAATGCTTCTGGGACGAGCGAGGTGAATGTCCCATAGAGTGTGGTGCATTGATTCTGCACTATCCAAGGGATAAAGCGACGTCGAAGTCGTTTTTAAGCGGAAACTGGATAAGATGATGCACTTATCATCCCTTAGTGACTACCGCACCATGACTGTGCCAGCAGCCGGATCCAGGACGAACGCGTACTAAGTATTGAGGCACATGACCTTTACAGTCCTGCAACAACTTAGCTACCACCCACGGCAATCCCCTCAACCACCTCAAGCAAGCACTGGCACAAATGGTCTTATGGTGACGGACATCTGCCCATCCTCGTATCAACAAGCGGCAAGCGGCACGGCACGGACATCCCGTCGTCGAGATAGACAACCCGAACTTCAGCTGGTCGAGTTGTGGCAAAGTATCTTGCTCATATCGTAGTACCGTAGCCATCTTAGAGTATCATCCTGGTGGGATCAATTCTCAGCGCTAAGCGAAGCCGAACATACACTCAATCTCAGTCGACATCCGTATCATGTTGTTCGCCGTACAAGATACTACTTATAGCAAACGCCCCACAGCGAAAAATCATAAATCATAGAAACTAGACTAATCCCTGCAAAAGCGAAAAGCCACTATTCCGACCGGATGGGAAGCCGGCTGGGGCTTGCATTGTGGCTTCGGTCTAGACAGTTTAGTCTCTCTTCTACTCCGTACTCTCTACGCTAATAATAATAATAATCCTCATTAATATGTCGCCTGCCGTTGCCATCCATTACCTTGCCTTGCCTTGCCATCGTTGCCATTGCCACGTTGGAGGCAAGACGGATACGCGAGCCGGGATCATGATTGTGTCAGCAGCAAACAAACCCTGCTTTGCTGTGCATGTGCATGTGCACATGTAGATAGATCGTAGTCTAGAAAGTTCTGGTGTTTAAAATTTTGTTGTCCCTGACAGGTGACTCGGACGATGCCGAGTTACAGTACTTTGCCACTCAGTTGATACTAAGAATACCTTAATCCGCTAGGATGATGTTCGGAGAAATTGGCTTGTTTATCTTGTTAAGGATACCCAACCTTGATGAACAAAGTTTTGCTTACTAGAACAGATATAGGCTCATAGCGTAAGTATGTCGTCAACGATGACCGCATGACTTCAATGCAAAGAATTCTGAAATTTAAAACTCTATTCATGACGCAAAGCAAAGCAAATCCAACTCAAGAGGTCTATTTGCAAGCAAGCAAAGAAATCAATTGTAACGTAACCAGTTGTAGCAGTGGTCGACTTGCCAGAAGATAGTCCAGCAAGCGCCGATGGATATCAGTAGTCCTAGCCCATAAACCATAAACCAACAATGCAAAATCGTCTAGATCAACATGATGATAATGTGACCGTAAATCAACAGACAGTAACCAGACGCCTAGAAACAAACCATTCTTCAACCATGTTTCCTGTTATCGTTTGTCATGTAGCGTTGATTTATTCGATAGCGGAAGTGCCATCACCGTGGGTGACAGGGTTGACCTTGGGGTTCCACTTGAACTTGAACTCCTGGCCAAGCTCCTTGCGGACGGCAGCCTTGACGGCCTCCAGCACGTTGTCGAAGACGCCAAAGTTGGCTGGGTTGTGCTCGTCGTTCTCGCCGCCCTGGAAGACACCGGTGCGCACCAGGCAGGTGTTCCAGCCGTACATGTTACCGCCGACAATGTCCGACTGCGGGTTGTCACCGATCATGTAGATGTTCTTGGGCAGACGGTTCTCGTTGTGGATCTGCTCCATCCAGGCCTTGAGTACCTCGTCGGCGTAGGTGTAAGTAGCGCGTTCGGGCTTGCCGTAGACAACTCGCTCCAGGTCGACGCCGGTCAGAGCCTTGTACTGCGCCTCGATGGAGATACGGAAGAGACCCTGGGTCAACCGAGGAGGACCCTTGTGGTCGGTAGGCATGAGCAGGTCACCCTGGGAGAAGTAGATGGGGATGCGGGAAGACACGGGGTCCTTGGCGCGGGTCAGCAGCTTGCCGTCCTCGGCCAGCAACAGATCCATGATCAGCTGCATGTCGGTGGCGTAGTCGCGAGAGTCGGCAAAGACGAGAATGGCGTCGAACTTGATCTTGGAGAAGTCGCGGGGCTTGGCCTCGGCTTTGTCCTCGGCCGTGAAATTGCGCCAGGGCGAGATGGTGGGGTCCCAGGCGACGATATCCTTGGGGTGAACAACGTTCTTGAAGCCGTAGTTCTCGGCGACCTCACGGATCTTTTGACCCTCGCCACCCAGGACGAGAACAGTCTCGTAGTACTCGGACAACGCCTGCATTGGAGTATGAGACTGGATGAACTGGTCGGTCGAGATGGGCACTTCCAGGATCTCGGACAGCTGCTCACAACGGGCGGCTTCAGTCTTACCACCACCGTTGGTCAAGAGGATGTAGGGGATCTTGATGCCCAACTCGTTGTCACCGTTCAGCATCTTGAGGGCCTCCTTGGCCTGGGGGATGGCGTGGTTGCCGTGAGCCAAGACACCATCGATATCGAAAACGAAGGCCATGTTCTTCGCGGCAGCGACCTTCTCCTTGGACATGTCCTGTACCTGAGAGGCCAGGAGGTCACGAGTAACAGAGGAGGCATCGGCCACGCGAACAGAAGACAGGCGAGAGACACGAGGCGATCTGGGTATGGGGAGAGAAGTGCCGAAGGAGTTGCGAGAACCCCGACGATCCCGCATCGAGGGAGACAAGCTCAGGTTGTGCATGAACTGAGCAGCATCACTGATGGAGCTTCTGGTGGCAGGAATCTCGACAGTGTTTCCAGCCTCGTTGGGGATGGGGAGAGAGC
>JAABUG020105870.1:0-37352 GCA_011319215.2 Scortechinia acanthostroma
CCCAGTAAATATCCGTGTATGATTTCGTGGATACCGGCAGTCCCACCAGATATTTGATAAAGTCGCATCTCTGAAACTGGACCACCGAGTGAACGGCGCGCACCAGATAGGAAATCATGATCAGTCGGCGAGCACTTTCGCAGAGCAACCAGTCATTCAAATGGTTTTCAGAAGAAGAAGAGTTCGATTGTGGGTTGTCTCGGAATGTCTGGCGACTTGCTAGTTCTGTCCGCTCTAAGTCGGCAGTCCCCTGGGCCAACATACGGTCTAGCTCTCCGAGGAGCGGCTTGTCGCTGATGCCACCCGCAAGGAATAAGATATAGTAGAGGACCAAAGCCTGAATACGGTCCAATTGGTCATGCAAAGCTGTGGGTGGTGAGGTACTAAGGCTCATGTTATCGACGCCTGCCTTCAGGAGTTGGCGGTAGAAAGGCTTTTTTGCGTGCTTGCATGTTCGATATGAGGCGCAGACTCCGTAAGCTTCACGCAGAGGAGGTGGAAGATCTGATGTGCGATCGGGTAATGGCGCTATGAATGGCATTGCGCCGGTATCCAGGAAATGGTCAACGTAGCCAAGAAACGTCCGGATGCAAAACGCCCAGGTTTCCGTATCATGGACACGGGGCCAAAACTCCAGGACTCGGCGTTCGAGTCGCGGTAACGCTGAAGTAAAACCGTCTGCGGAGCTAGGGAGAGCAAGCCAGCCGGACCGCCCTTGAAGAAGGTCCCAGGCTTGACCAGAATTCACGGCGCCGTCTAGCAACCACATTGGATTGAGAAGGTCGTCTCCTTGATTGGAGATCATGGATTGTTCTATCCAATCGTAAACGGGGGCGAGTTCACGGCTTCCTGACTCGGTGAGACCGATCTCAACTATGGACCCTGGATGGGCTTCTGATGCTGGAATCTGATCGTCCTTAGCCTGCGGAGGCGGATATGCATAGTGACATGGAATAGATTTCTTGCGACAGCGAGAGCAACTGGGTAACCGAAGGTCACACCGACGTTTCGCAGCGACACATCCTCGACAAGACGTTTTTCGAAGTGACATGGCGGCTCCTACAGCTGAAATGGATGTGGATAGACATTCTGAGGTTATCATGCGGGTGCCTTTTGAGATTAAAGCTTATGCGTCATTGCGGACAAATGTGGGCCGGCGGAGTAAGGCGGGGCTTGCAATCTGCAGCCAATCAGTATATGCGACGGGTGCTGGTGTTGTGCCGTTCATTGCAAGATACTGGCCTCGATAGGTAGTGCTGACAAATGCCAGAAGGTCTCTACGACACATACACATTCTTGTGCAATCAGCTGAGTGAGTTCTAGACGCTCTTACATTGACGTAAACAAGCAATTGTCAAGCCAACTCTGTCAAAATGTTAAAGAAAGTCAAATATTGGTTGCATTGCAACCAATATTAAGTCTAGAGAAGAGAAGAACGGAGTCCGAGGAGAAAAGGAAAGCCAAAAGGCAAGGTAGGGAAAGATCGAGCGCAGCGTTGAGCAGATTGATACACAGCTTCACAGGTTCTCTATGAGACAGACTACAATGGCAAGATAACAAACTGGGAATAAACAAGACAAAGCCACTGCAAAACAAAAATGACGAGACGACAGAAATTCATATCAAGGTTGGATACGGAACCGACGAGCGCTCGTGACCCTTTCTACAGGGTAACGACAATCTTCTTCGCGCTCACACCCTTTTTCTGAACTTCCAGTGCATATTGAAGCTGGTCAAGTCCATGCCCGACAACTTCGGGTTCAGGAGCCGGCACAAAGCTGCCATTCTCAAGCGCCTCGCTGAGGAAGCGCCACACTGCTTTGCCAATACCGTTCGTGAGCATCGGTTCAATGACCACCATTTTGTAGCCAATTCCCCTGGTGCAGCCCTTGATGGCGTACGAAATCATCGCCGACAGAAAGTACAAGATTGTGTACGGCGTTCCTAAGAACCTCGGCGGCTTTTGCGGGACAGGGTAGCTGGCCATCGCGATGAATTTATTGCCTCCTTCGCACCTGTCGAGAATGTCAAACAAAGCGTTGGCAGCGGTCACACCAATAGCGACTGCTCCAGCTGTCGTTTTACCCTTCATCGCCGCAATGATATCGCGAACAACGGTTGGACTGTTGTGGTCGAACACGCGCGATGCACCCATCCTTTTCAGAAGCTGGAAATTCCGGGGTGAACAAGTAGTGAAGACCTCGTAGCCAGCCGCAACTGCCAGCTGAACAGTGTTGAGGCCAACACTAGTCGATCCTCCCCATATAATCACTGTTTCCCCGTTATGTTTTGGCTTGATGGCCTGAGGAAGGTTTAAATGTAGCTGCTCATCGTGAAACAGACTGGTGGCTGCGGTCATAAATCCCAGAGGAAGTACCGCTGCCTTTTCATAAGGCATATCGTCTGGGATCTTGGAGACGAAGTTGTCGTTCAGGACAGTGTACAGCTGAAATGCGCTTTGCGCCTGGTCGTTGACGGACTTGCTGATTCCGGGAGCGTAACCAACAACGCGGTCACCAACTGCAAATTGATTCACGCTCGTGCCGATCACGACAACCTCACCTGCGACGTCGCAGCCCAAGGTAAACGGGAATTGGGCGTGTGAGACGGCCATGCGACCACGGTCTTGAATTATCCAGTCGAACGGGTTCACTGCCAAGGCGACGTTTTTGACGACGATCTGCTTTGCCTGTGGCTTTGTGTATGGCGCAGACGTTACCTGAAGGGGCTGTCCGGCCTTTGCAAGCTTGGCTGCTTGGTTGGTGAGAGGCATGGCGAGAGCTCGTAATCTTTGCTTGGAGGGTTGTGTAAGGGTACTGATGGAGTATTCAATATTAGAGCGTTCCAACGAAGCTTGAGCTGGGAAGAAGGAAGATAGCGTTGTCTCGTCTAAACGTGTGGACGTTCGCAGTATATATATGTGGAAGGCATTGTTGAAGATATTCTCGGTGTTTGAGCAATTGAAGCTCGTCCGGTGATAAGTTTAGAAACCGACCACGACCATCCGCGCTCACCCTCCTCCATCCACGGCGCACTGTGCTTTTTTTTCCTTCTAACTATTTCATCTCGAAGTCAGCATGGAGGAAGTTAAGGAACAATGTATGAGCATGCGCTCCAAGCACGATGCGTGGCGGAAAGCCCACAACAAATGGAGGTTAAGCCCAACAAGGTAAGGCGCAGACGGAGAGTCGGGGGGTCGGATGGTCCCAGCAAGGCTATTATTGTCATCTCATCGACGCGGGGATATCCACGGCTTTTAAAATGTTATCTCCAGCCTACATCGTTGAAACCGAAAGTGACTTTCTCAAAAGCTGCTGGTCGAAAGCTGCCTTGAGGAATAAGACGATTCCGCCTGTGTCAGACTGATGGCGTCGCGACCTCCCCCACCCCTCAACCGGCGCAGAGACAAGCCGCAACTGTCATGCACTCTCTGCAAAAGAAGAAAGTAAGCATCCTTCCATCGCTACCTGCAAATTTACGAACTAAATGACAAGATTGAAATGCGATCGTGGTCTACCATGCGGGACATGCGCTGGTCGGGGCCTGTCGCTCTCGTGCACATATCCAGCTTCGGCTCCGCTACAGAGTGGGAAAAGAGTCATTCAGCCGTCGTCAACGGCAATGCATGATAGAATCGCACAGTTAGAGAATTTGGTTCTGTCATTGAAGGATCGTGAGGGCAGCAGCCGCACACAGCATCCATCTTCAATACCCCCAGCTAATCATTCGGTGGATTCCTCACAGCTGCCGACGAGCTTTGGGAAGATCAGTCTAGAGAATGAAGAGACCAACTATGTTGAAGGTTCACACTGGACGGCCATTTTGGATGGAGTGAGTATTTTCGCCTCTTTTGAGCAGAGACGCGGGAAGCACTAAGAGATGTCAATAGATTGCCGAGCTAAAGGATTTCTTCGACGACAGTGACGTTCCCCAGCGGGCTGAATCAAACACTGGTCGTCTGGGCACGGAGTCGAACATTCAGAAGCGCAGACCTGCGCTTATCTTTGGAGATATTCAGCAGCTTGATAGAGACGAAATTTTGGCGTCGCTTCCACCGAGAGCAGAGGTGGATCGGCTCTTAGCCAGGTACTTCAACTCGAAAAACATCAATACGCGTAAGTAGAGCCATTGACGTATTCCATTCGCAGTACCGACTGACACATGCAGTTATCATTCATGGCCCGACATTCTTAGAGGAGGTATGAGAAGTGAGAATGCGCAGACAGGAGTTCTTCTGATGGGATTCTAGTATGATCGATTTTGGGAACGTCCAGCGAAAGCCTCTACCATGTGGATTGGTCTTCTGTTCTCCATGATTTGCTTGGCAGCGATACATCAACAGCTCGAAAAACCACCCTCCGACCAGCAGGAATCACTCGCGCAAGATTTCCAAGAATTACAAAGGATGCAGGTCTACCGGGATCGTGTTGTGCAGTGTCTTGCTCTGGCCGACTATACCAAGTGCGTGCCATACACCATTGAAACACTCCTGCACTACTTGGCGATTGAATATCTCAATGTCGCCGACAGCCCGACCAGCGTTTGGATCTTGCTCGGCATCACTGTGCAGATAGCGTTTCGTATGGGCTATCATCGCGACGGATCTCATTCTTCACACTTGTCGCCATTCCAGGCCGAGATGCGGCGCCGAGTGTGGGCAATCATCTTTCAACTCGACTCGGCAGCGGCCGGACAATATGGGCTGCCGAGAATGATCAACGCGTGCAAGGCAGATACAGCCGAACCGCGAGATGTCAGTGACGACGCCCTTAGCCCGGAAATGACAGAATTGCCCCCGCCCCGAACCGACCCCGCTCCAAGCTCTATTCAGTTCCTAGTGATGAAAAACAGACTCATGTCAACGTTTAACCTCATCGTCGACCTCATAAGCTCACCGAAGCAAGTCGTGTTCTACGCAGAAGTGATGAAACTGGATCAGATCCTAAATGAGCAGTTTTCATCCATGCCGGCCGCGCTACATATGCGTTCAATGAGTAGACAACTCACGGATACCTCTGATGTGATCCTGAATAGAGTGTTTCTCGCTTTGTCCTTTTACAAGTCACGGTGTATACTGCATCGAGAGTACATGCTGGCAGGCCGGTCAGATCCTCGCTACTTGTATTCTCGCAGGTCATGTATCAACGCTGCCTTGGAAATCCAGCACATTCAAGCCAGTTTGCACGAAGAATCCCAGCCTGGGCGGCGTCTCCACCACGACCGGTGGAAATATTCCGCCTTGGTCAAGCATATCTTTCTGCTCGCAACTACAATTCTCTGCGTCGACCTTGACTATAGCCTCCGGGAGGGAAATCGCGAAAGTGAAATCGGGGATGAGTTTTCGGACCGAATCTTTCAGTCATTGACAAACTCCTATTCTATTTGGCTGCAATCAAGCGACAAGTCCCGGGAAAGCCAAAAGGTTACGGAGATGCTGCGAATCGTGCTTGGAAAAGTACGGACAAATGATGAATCGTCCACGGCAGGAAATAGTCATGATTCCGCTTTTTTTTCGACGGGTCTGTATATAACTTCCTGGAGCTTGCACCATTCCGTGCAATACCGGCTAACAGGTACGCAGATCCTGCACCTCTATCATACGACCAATCCTCCCACGCGACGTTTTCAACAGACCCTCTGCCGTTTGTAGACAATCCGGCTTTCTCAAATCAGCCGCACCAGAGTGTGGGTATAGTGGATCATTTGGACAAGGTGGGCGCATCATTCTCTTAGAAACGATCTGCGCGAACTCTGACACCCTGCCTGTAGGGTGTATGGTCCGATTATGATTGGACGGGTGCAAGTGTTATGGACGACATTATCCACCAGTCCCAGGATTGGACGGGGTTTAATATGCTTTAATGTGCTATATATGAAGAAGAAGGTTCATGGCACACTGAGCTCTTACACAGATGCTGGCAGTCCTACGAGAATAGACGGAATACTAGCAGCCCAAAATTGCCTTACCCCCATGCAAACAAGGATAAATCCCTGCTCGCCGTTCAAAACGAGCCTCCCTACTTGCCATGCTGGGCATATTTGCTCCTCATCCGGATGCGCTCCCCGAATATGTATAACAAGCTAGGATATGGCGCGAATACCACAGTTAAACAACCAAGCAACGTACAAGCCCAACCAACACCCAGATTATGAAACATTTGCGTCGCAAACAGTGGAAACCTGCCGCCGAATGTCGACCGAAAGAAGTCATTTCCGGCAAGGACCGAGGCCGCATATTTCGGATACGCCTGTGCCTGGTAGCAGAAGATGCTGTTGAAGATCAGATATCCCCCGATTGAAAATAGCATAGAAGCAATGATAGGCACGATCCAATGGACGCTTGCGAAGTTTCCGGTCCACCCGAACCAGAAAAGGGATATTGGGAGGACCACTGCTCCGACACACGCTGGAGGGAGGTGTTCTTCCGGGGACAAGTGGCCGCCTGGGGTGACTTGTTTGGATTGCCAACGCCGTTTCCAATAAATGTACATTGGAAGAGCGATGAATACGGCTCCTATCAGGATACCCAGGAATGCCAGGCCGGCTTCTCCTGCGTTAAAGCCGTGTTTTTCTTCAAAGACAATTGGAAAGGCTTCGAACCAAATATACAGAATTCCGTAGATAAGGGCGATGTAGTGGTTCATCAGGAGGACGATGGGTTCGAGGAAGCAAAGCACAAATGAACGGACGATTGCTTCAAAGAGGACATCCTATCCCATCTGTCAGTTACCAGATGCTAGCAAACAGGTTCTTTACGCAGGCTTACCCGGGGAGCCACCTGAGCAATCTCAATCTCAGCCTCGGACGCATACCTCTGATCGCCTGTGATCCGCAGAATACGCCGGGCTCGACGACTGAGCATGTTGGGGGCAAATGTCTCAGGCAAGAAGAAGAAAAGAAGAACCAGGGAAAAGCCGGATACCCAAAGCAGCTCTCAGATGGTCCACGTCCATCCCTTGGCGGAGGCTGCGAATCCTCCCACGAGAGGGCCCAGCACAGGAGCCGCAATGGCAAAGGATGCCCAGACCGCAATCATATAGTCGCGGATTCTGGGGCTCCACATATCCCCCATCGAGGCTCCACCTGTCGCGAGGACGGGCGAGCCCATGAAGCCGGTTATGAATCGAAATGCTAGGAGCATGCCGAAGTTCTTCGCGTAGATCACGAATTGGAAGAAAAAGAAGACTACTAGTGTCGCAACATATATCGGACTTCGTCCCACTGCCGGGAGCTCTGATATCGGGGCCAGGATCATGGGTCCTGGATGATATTCGTTAGTATTCGCTAACTTCCATGCCTTTCGGAAAACCATGCAACTCACCCACTCCGTATCCGATCACAAATAGTGTCAGACCAAGAATTGCAGCTTCTGTACTCACTTGGCGCAAACTGCGCAGTCACCCCCGGTATTCCAGGCGTGTAGATCGCGGAACCAATGTAGATGGAAAATGTAAGAAGGCAGATAAGCAGACTGACAAGGACCTTTTTGCTGATGCTCCAATTTTGCGGATTCTATAGCATCAGCCTGAAATCCCCCTTGTCGACCAGGAGCTGGCCAAGCATTGTAAATCGGTCGTACCTCGCTATCACCCGCGTCACTCCAACCAATTACCTCGGGCGTCCCATCGTGTATCCCACGCCATGGACCTGCCAAAACACTCCTCAGAGGGGGCCTTTGCCGTCTGCGGCGAGAGGCTTGCGACGTAAACGTGTACAAGGCATGCATCTCGTAAAAGTCTTCGCCACCAGTCGTCGACGTGGATTCTTCCCGGTAGATCTCGGGTCTTTCTAAGAATTTCCGCCATGACGAATCGTCCATTTCTTCTGGGTACAGTAGAAGCCTGTAGCCGCTGAAGAAAACGAACTAACTTGCCGAATGCTGAGTCACGAATTGTCTCCATTATACCGGGTATCCTGGAAATAGTCTGTCAAGGTGAAGAATTAATGAGTCAAGCTGGAGGTTGGTTTAAAGGCAGCTATTTCAATCCTTGGTGAAGTTTTGCTTCCCGTAAATACGAACGTCACTCATTATAATTATTTGATTGCAAAAAATGTCACACCACGCTGATGGGCGGTTTCCCTATATAGACGACATGTCATATGTCACCAAGAACGCCAACAACATCTGCAATATTTGAGACGGATTCCTGAGTTATGAGGTAAATTGGAGTTCTCCCAAGTGTTGGCGTCCAGCTGGTGGATGATTGAAATCGAAAAACAGTTCTTTGTTACAATAGCAGAGGATTCATCTCCACTAAACGCGAAAAATCGCCTTGCCTCTTTCGTCGTTCTTTAGGCGCGAGGCGCAATAGAACAGACTTTCCATTCTCCACGAATTATGTCAAGGTTCGTTGATTGCCACTGTAAGATTGGTGCTTTAAACGTCCAGATACATCGACTTTTGGCCCCTATGTTCGAGATTTCCAGATCCTCGGTAGAGTGTACCGGCGACATCAGGACCTCGAACGGTCCATAGCCCTGGTCCCAAATAAAGTTTAGTGGCGGCGGTTCATCGTCTTTAAGGTTTGTGGACCTGGCTCCACACGTCAAAGTTTGGGAAGAATACTGACTTCCTGCGTGTTCCTGCTACGTAACATGGACCCTTGGTACTTGAAACCTTCCTTCCAATGTCAGTGGTTGACCGTCTCCCTCCTTAGCTAGGTCAAAACTCTGATATCCCCCCTTACTCGAGCCGATACATTGAAACAAGGCAGATTTGATGAATTTCAAACTCTATGATCGGTACTCGGCCGAGTAGGGCTCACCGAGCCTGCGACCGTTTCCTTCCACACAAAGTTGGCACCCTTCTCTATCCTTCCACACAAAGTTGGCACCCTTCTCTAAAAATATTCCATTTATAACAACGATACGTATTGCAAATGCCATATCAGGAAATCGCTTGCTGTCGCCCTGATAAGAAAGCAGGGATCTTATTCTCGACAGGATGGTCACGCGCTGGTGGCTTGCGTCGGCAAGCTTCCCCGTCGTTGCGGTATTTTCTCTACCGCTCCTGGGTTAACGTTAAATCTGATCGATGAGGACTCCAGGGACTACTATGTGCGTTGGCCATAATGTTCAATGTTTGCGCTGTATCCCAAGGATGGCGAGAGATGATAGAAGCCAACGGAAGCGTAAGCATTATAGCTCAGCCGGCCTGGTACGTTATACACTCCTTTCTCCAGCTAGTCAATTTAATAATTGAAACCAAGGGCTGTGGCCCTCGAGGTTATCTCGTTGGCATTCGCCGTCGTTGCTTATATCGTATTTCTGCTTACGATGATATCCGAACGCGATCCGGTCAAGGGATTTATCACGACCATATTGTGCTGGTGTGCCTCGGGAGCAACACTGTTTAGTGTCATCGGTGTTATAACTGGGCAACATACAACGCTGAACCCCCAGCAGTCGCTGCGGTATACGCAAAATTACTTCTACGGGATATTCGCCGCCGGCCTCTACATCCTGATTGCTATGCTGTTAGCAATCTACACAGCCAGTGTACACTCGGTGCATTTGACCCGTGAGGAAAGACGAACTGTTGAATGCACAAGCATCATCCTGCGAGCGACCACTTTTTGTGTCTTTCTGCTCGTGGGCGCTGCTGTCTACGCGACTATTGAAGGTTGGGCGTTTATGGATGCATTGTATTGGGCTGACACCACTCTCCTGACGATTGGCATTGGAAACATGGCCCCGAAGACTCACCTGGGACAAAGCTTGTTATTTCCATATGCCTCTGCGGGCATCTTGAATACAGGTCTAGTTATCAGCTCACTAACGTCATTTACCGAGAATATCCGACAACTAAGCATCAGAGTCAAGATCGAGGAAGTGCACAGCAGTATGCAGGGGCGCCGAACTATCGATGAATCATCTAGCAACGGTCGCAGCGACCGAGAAAAACAAGCACTACACTTCGGGGCAGGAGCTCAGTACCCAAACAAGGCCGACCTTATGAAGTTGCAACGCATCAAGCGCGACTTTTACAGAAGACATCGATGGATGACTTTGCTGCTCTCTGTAGCCGCATGGTTCTTCCTCTGGCTAGTAAGCGCCGCTGTGTTCCGTCACTCGGAGAGCCAGAAGTGGACTTATTTCCAGGCCCTCTATTTCACGTTCACCTGTCTGACAACTATCGGCTATGGAGATCTATACCCCACAAGCAATTTTGGAAAGGCATATTTTGTGTTCTGGTCCCTGCTTGCTCTTCCTGTATTGACGAACCTTATTCTTGCCATGGGCGAGTTTGGATTTGAGACGTTGACTCACTTGCTGCGCTATCTCGGGAGACTCAAAGCGTCCAAACTAGGCAGGGTGAACCCCGGTACTCACTGCGAAGGGGAGAGAAATGAAGCAGCCACAGGGCCAGGCCTGGCTAATGACAGCAACAGTCATGCTTCAGAACAAAAAAACTCAATGCAACCTTCCAACGGCGCACCAGGCAGCAGTTCAACATACAGAACGAAAGAGCATAATGATCCACTTGTCCAAGCTGCCCATCACTCCCTTATCCTCAGCGAAGAAATCCGCAAGCTCATATCTACTCTTCAAAATCCGTCTACTACCCAGCTAGATGTATACAGCGAATGGGACAGGATCCTCCCACTGCTCCATCCCGAAGGCGACGGGTCTGATTTGATGGAAACCAGGTCGCTTGTAACGCTCTATAGCCATACGGGGACTGTGGTGGAATTCCTGGACTCCGACAGGCCAGCTAGAGACATGAATAGGGAAATCTTGTGGATGCTCAAATTTCTGACGGAAAGAGTCTGTTCGCGTTTACAGGATGGGTTGCACAGAGAGCAACGCGGAAGATCGGACACGCTGCCTAAGTCAGGAATATAGTTGCGGATAGTACGTCAGAAGATACGCAGAAGACCGTTGATTATGGATATCATATATGTGGTATTCCACTATACTATTCCTCTGCCAGGAATATAGTGTACTTACTACTTCTGAACCTGTATTGAAAGTAAACACTGATATTTGGAAGTGGTGATGCTATCAGATATTCGTTAAACGGACACCGATATGTTACCAGCTCCCTGTACATCCATTCAAAGTCTGCTCTCTCTCGCAGCCATCTTCTCAACGTCAACAAACTGGCAGTAATACTTTAGGCATTCGGCGTTTGAAAGTGTACTTGATGGTCGGACGTGTATTCCGGATATAATTTGTTTCACAGGTAGCTCGACCTTCTTGAAGTTGACAGTTACCTTGTTGATTCAGCGTCAGCTCAGTTCCTTTAAGGCAATCACACCGACAGACGAGAACACACTCACAGGAATGTCAGGAGTAGGGAAAATATAAGACGGAACATGACGTGCACTCAGCCGTTTCCGAATAGCCGCTCTCACTCTCTTCACGAGGTCACTTGTAAACGTAGCTTTCTGCTTCATCTTGAGGAACAATACCACCCTTTCGTCGTTATCAGAAGGCCTGCGTTGGCCTACGCAGAGCGAGTCTTCGACTTCGCTGGCAAAGTCGCTCTCAATGACCTGGTAGATCTCCGACGAGCCGAATCGTACGCCCGACGGATTTAGTACCCCGTCCGCGCGTCCATGGAAGAACAGCTGTTTGGTGGTAGGGTGGATGGAGACAAAATCGCCATGCGTCCAGACGCCTAATCAGCTTCAGCTAGCCTTATCCTCCAGAATTCAGGATTCACCTGGACTTAATAATACCGTCAAACTGAGCAAAATAAGCCTTGAGATAACGCTTGTCACCGTCTTCGCCCCAGAAGCCAACCGGCATGTTGGGGAAAGCCGCCGTAGCCACCAGTTCCCCCGGGTGCCATCGGCAACACGAACACCCTTGCCACCATCCCTGCCGATGGATGGATCATACACCTCAACGGGAATGCCGAGGGCCAATCCCACGCACCCACCCACATGAACTGGCAGCAGAGAATTCCCAGTACCAAAAGAGCCCGCAATGTCCGTTCCGCCGGAGAGATTATTCAGACGGACATGGGGCGGGAAGCCGGTGTCGTAGAACCATTCGAAAAGGGCTTCGGGTAGGACCATGCCCGTGGTGGAGGCCACCTGCAGACACCGTAGGTCTGCGATCTCTCGGGGGCTGATGTTACGTCGCTGCAGCTCGTACAGGTACCATGGGGATATGCCCAGGTGGGTGACCCTGTCATAAAGTATCAGCTTATCATGTATTCTCTTTGAGCGATGTGCGGCCGTGTTTCTGGCAGGGGAATCAGTTAAACGGGGACGTACCTCTCCTTTGCAGCCAGTTCGGTTAGCGCCGCGGCATGCGTTAAGAACGGATTGCCGTCGTATAGGATAATTCGCGCTCCGAGAAGGCGGCCCTGGACCAAGGCCAAATACATGATCCAACCCGTAGTTGTATACTGCAGGATCACACTGTCTGAGCCCATCTCTTGATGCGGGCTACCTTCTTTATGGGCGTTCAATAGCACGCCGCCAACCGAGTGGACAATGCATTTCGGTTGCCCGGTGGTACCAGAAGTATACACCACAAGGAACGGGTCGCGGAATGGCACTCGTTCAAACTCCAGACAATCATGCGGCGCGTCAGCGGGGAAGTCGGCCAGCCTGTACGCCCTAGGCACACCACTAAGATCCGCAGGACGAGAGAATCGAGGCTGTGCAACAACCCCCTTGAACTCATCGACTCCATCCAAACCTTTAACAACCTCCACCATCTTTACACGTAAATCCACCTTCTTCCCACTATACACCGCAAAGTCATCCATAAAACAGCCAAACAGGCTTAATCTGCAGCAACCGATCAAGCAGCCCCCTAGTCCCCATATCCGTAGCCATCGACGAAAAAACCGCCCCGATCGCCGTCGTCGCCAGGAAAACAAGCAACGTGTCGAGACTGTTGCTCGCACACACCGCGATGCGGTCTCCACGCTTCACGCCATGAGCCTTCAGCGCCTGAACCAAGCGTCCGGTGCGTTGCCGCAGTTCCTTCCAAATCACATACACTGCGCCTTCGGCACCGGCCTCGCGCACCTCGACGACAGCAATCTTCTCGTCTTCTTTTCCGTGTAGCCGGTTCCGGTGGTCGATGGGGAAGAGGGTATTCTCTGAGAAATTCAGCCGCACGCCGTTGTGGTGAATCTATTACATATGAATTTACCTTGAACCAGCGCGGGATGGTGTCGATCCGGGCTGTTTCGTCCACGACTGTCTCGTATAAACCCTCGTGTATGAGCTGGAAATAGTTCCAGCAGAAGGCCCAGAATGAAGCCCGGTGGTGGATTGAGTATTTGTGGAGGTCATGGAATGTCTATAGTAGGTCAGTGAATGTGCTGCGTCTTGCCAGAGTGGGATATGCTCTACGCCCTGACATACAGGGAAGGATTTTCCTGTGTGCCTCTCGAGGGAAGTTCGGAAGCGGCCGATGTTTGTCGAAGTTGGGCAAGGATGTTCCCACAGCTTCCGGGGTACTTGTGGAGTTGCCATTGTTGCGGGTTGGAAAAGATAAGAGTCAGTATGGTAGGCAAGAGTGTATACAATTAGCAAATCCAACGGCCCACAAGGAGAGGGGCCTCCTGAGAAGTCTTATACTTCACTGGGAATTTGTTCTCCTCGGCTTGATGCGTATTTCGCCAAGGATATGAATGTGGGATCTATCTCGCTAACTTTCAACAATCAATATACGGGCCGTCGACATCCGGTAACATCAGTCGACTCCTACCATTGATATTCCCCCGTATTTGCAATCTGGTCGATATAATTAGGATTTGCTTTATGGACAGATCGTATATGTTGCCTGGATATCCCCACATTCGGTTTCCCCGACATGTCTGCAATACCCACCATGGAGCCCCGCAATGGCCGTCCACGCGGTTTATGATCGCTGGCCATTAGTCTAATTTGCAGCCCAATTCGGGCTGAGTGTGTATCCTTTGCATTAGTATCGCATTGGACAGGTTGACATAAGAGAATTATGTCCTACATTGCCGTTTACGTGCTAGTTAGCTTGAACACGTATTATTTATAAGACATATCATCACAGGAGAAGATCTATATCGCATCATCGAAAGATATATGAAATGACGGCTAGCACCTTAAGATGCATTGCAGATGAATAAATCAATCATATATGGATGGTCCTGCTTAGACGTCCGCTACAGCCATTAATCGGCAGCAGGCGAAAACCTCGAAACTGTTCAGCATTCTCTAACCAGACCTGCTTATATCGCCGGAAGAAGGCCAAAGCTCCGAAACCTTGGGTAAAGTAGAGAAATGGCGAACAACCACTTCTCTTTTCCTTCCGACAGTAAGAGATACAAATTCCGCTACCAGCCCGGATACAGAGTCCACCATGTTGGGTCACCACATAGGCCCCACCTATACAACGGCTACGCCGGTGTCCGGACTGATAGGCGAGGCATTACTTCGTCCAGACCGCATGAATGAGCCCCAAGACTATTTCCGAATATGCTATCTGGGCTAATGATTGTTTCCGAAACCAAGAAAATACACATCTCGTGGGGAAATCATTGGACAACGGCTTTTTTCTTCGCCCCAGTGGGTGATAGACGACAACCAGTGCACGGGTGTCATAAGAACCAGCAGAGGTGTATCCGAAGGCGTAAGAGTTGAAAGCAACATCCATGGTTGCCCAGTGTAGCTGCCTTTTCTCTTGTCAATTGCCCGCAGAACCTCTAACAAGGCTCGTTGGACAACGTCCATAAACAAGGAGATCGATCGGCCATTCTTGATCTTTTGTAAAGCGAGGGGAGGGTCGACTAAGGTCTTTCGCGTTTGATATTCAGGTTCAGGACGGAGGACCAAGACTGGTAGAGCTATCTGGCTGCGTTGTATGATTTGGCCAGCCACGGTGGAGTGATGGCGACGAGAGACCTGAATCGATACCCTGTACGCCGCTCGTGATGCTTTCGTACCCAGCGAATAAAGTCTCCGATGCGCCCATATCGGCTTGTGAAAGAGTCTGGCTGACTTTCCCCAGTGGTGCGTGTTCTCGAGTTGGAGTAGGGTCGTCATAGGAGAGCGCCGCATAGTCCGAGAAGGGTGGAGGGAGCTGCGGACACCAGCTGCTTGATGTGTGATAGTCTCGGGTGATGCCAAATGGAGAGGGTATGGAGGGTGAGACTTCCTGGCCTGTAACTTCGGGGTTTGTGAAATCGCGTCGCGGGGTGGTTCCATTCGTCCCACCTGATAGACTGCGGACAAGGAAGTCCTCAGCGGTTCTCGTCAGTTTCTCGAATACTTCAAAAAGCAGCAACGCAAATGGCGAGCTGCTTGTCAGCAGAGGTCCGGCCATCGTGTTCAGCACGACTCGAAGCCAGTCTAGATCGACCAAGGCGGCAGGATCGCGCGGATTCAGAAGGATATTGATGAAGAGTCTCAGAAACGCGGAAAGGGGATAGTATGACAGGCGGCTTGTGGAGGTTAGCACTGAATCGACAGGGAAGAGAAGGACATACCGCGCCAAGTTATTGCGAAACAATTCACCACCCTCCCGTAAACTGTCGAGTAGTTTGACTGTATCCCTCGCGGCGGCCAGACATGCCATGCGCTTGGAAGCCCAGCGAGGGTCATCTGGGGACGAAGTCGCCTCTGTACCAATGTCCAGGCGCCAAAGCATTAACTGGCAGTTATAGTACTCCGCGTGCAGCCAGATAGTGGACGGAAGCTGGTCTGGATTCGGGCAATGGGGGACCTTCCCCTGCCGCAGCTCTCCCTCAGGCAAGGAATATTCCCAGGCTAGGAGCTTTTGATACAGCTCATCCTCCACTGCAAGCCTTTCCGAGCTTCGATCTGGGTCCCGGGCGCGGACAGAGTAGAGCCCCGTATAGATCTCGCTCTCAATCCTGATCAGCCTCACCAAGTGTGCGAATTTACCGGATGCTGGCTCGCTGACTTGGATGTCTCCGTCAGAGATTGTTGGTGGACGTCCGAGCCGAAAGCTCAGACTTCGATCTAGGACGTAACAAACCCAGAAGACGTTGCGGCGTTCCTCAATCTCGCTCGTGGAGAACTCTGCATTGCAATCTCGATTCAGTCCCAACCCGAGAGCTAGTCGTGCTGCCGATCCGATGGCCATATAACCTGCCTCCACGTCCAGCATAATTTCGAGGATCATAGCCTACAGCACGAGAGTGTTATCAGCTGCAGTCATCAATCGTTTCTACGGGACACACAGACCATTCCAATCAGGGCTTGGACGCCCATAACCTCTCTACAGCTGTATGAGAGCTGGGTAAAGACAGAATAGCAATTCCGCAGATAGCTCAACGCATGTCCCCCACCGTCGGTATCCTGCCTGGGATGTAGGACTGTCGACGGCACGCCTATCTCATCTTCCAAGACAAGTGAGCCGATACCAAGCACGCCATTAAGTGAGGCATACCAGGCCACGCTGGTTGGGGGATTGTCTGAGTACTGCGAGTTGAAAAGTTCCATGAACCTCCTTTGATCAAAGAGGGGTAAAGTGGAGTTTACATATGCAAAGAAGTCTGTACAAGTGTCAGTCCTCAATAACAGGAGGTGCAAGTATGGGCCAGCAGGGAAGATCTTACAGTTAACGGCAAGGACGGCGGAGCCCTTTGGTGGCAGTGGCGTCCGGTCGTCTGGCCTAAGATGTTGCCATGTACTCATCATCTCCTCTGACCAGCCCAACATATACGTTTGCGCTCTAGTGGATATAAAGTCCAACAATTCAGTCGAGTGTGTGATACCGCAAACCCACTGGAGACCACGCGGTGATAAGAGAGCGAATCCAGACGAGGAACCTGATAGACACTGTCAGTCTGCTCCTGGCCATGGAGACGAGGAGGAGTATATTCGTACCAATAAAACTGGAGAATCCAATTCGATCCATCACACAGTACGGCACATCGTCTCCATTGGCATCGCGTACCGAGGAGCTGGAGCGGTTATCATCTGCTGATGAGCGCCTTCTTGCGAGCAACAGCGACTCCATTCTCTCAAGCCGGTTTTTCATCTCATCGATGGTATCACTGTGAATCAATCCCGGCATCAGTCTAATACTTCGCACGAAGGACAGGCTCCTGCGCTTACCGGTGCGAATTGGGTTGTCCTTTGACGATTCGCTTCCGGGAGGAGAGCGAAAACTCACATTTCTGTTGTCGCTGTTTGCAACGCGAACAGCTCTCGCCTTCTCGCTTACATCGTACCTAAGATACAACACGAGAGTCAATGCGACGACTATGAACTCGCAAGGCGCAGCTTCCTGCATACCTTTGCCTTCCTGCACGGTTCGCAGGATGCGCGCAGCGCAAGTTGCGTATTTAGGCCTGACTGCATCGGATCTCGAAGGTTTTCACCAAGATACATGATCGATTGGCATCACTATCTCCATTCGCAAGGCCCTAAGGTTTTAAGATCTATTCTCCAGGTAGTAATAACATGAGATGAGACTCGTGATGTCATAAGTCTGACAAATCACCTGGACACCCCTGATTGAGCCCAAAAGCGCCATTTTGAACGTGTCCGTAGATGTGATATATTAGACTTCAGCCTAGTTTCCTTAAGGTTGCTTATCCGCATTCTGTGAGTGGTACGGCGGACTATAAGTACGATGTGGACTTTTGGTTTTTTTACAATGATTACATGCCACCACTCCTGCCCTCCCCACTATGGCACGCACCAGCCTGACATTAATATTACTATATAGTAGGGATTCGATCACCATTGAATCATCATATAGTAGGGATTCGATCATCATTGAATTACCATATAGTAGGGATATTAAATCTTTATATACTAAGGTAGGCCCCTATATGGGTAGTAAATATATATATGTATATATAATAAGCATGGGGGAACCCACCCCCTAATACTGCATAATCAAAATATATATATATCTAAGTATATTATTATTTAAACCCCTACTATATTGTGATTCAATGGTAATTGAATCCCTACTATATGGCAATTCGAATCTCTACTATATGGTGATTCAATGGTGATCGAATCCCTACTATATGATGATTCGAATCCCTGCTATACCTGCAGTATAGTGATTTGAATCCTTACTGTATGACATTTTGAATCCCTACTATATGATGATTCGAATCCCTAGTAGATGGCAATTTAAATATGTGGAGGTAGTGGCAATAGATAATACATGCAGCAAACAGTAAAAAAACTCCAACAGTCCACATCGTACTTATAGTCCGCCGTAGAGTGGCCAACCAGTCTGTGACCTGTCATTTCTACCTAGGTGGAATATTCAGCTCGGTACAAGTCTCCGTTACTTCAATGCTAAGAGATCCCACGGTTCCATCATGACTCCAGACCACGGAAAGACCGCGCCTTATTGCCCTGTGCTCTACAAGGCTAGAATACGGCCGACGGGGCTCCCACAAGTGTTCGTATCACCGAAAATTACCCTTGATGAATCACCCCGCGCTGTATACGAGGGGGCGTGATGGTATCGCTGTAAATATTGTCATACTCTTCATTCGTGGATAGTGTTGAGACCGTGAGAGCCTTTGTGCGCTGAGGAGACGGTGAGCAGTCGTATGCTACGACCTGCCCTCTCAACCTAGGGACGGGATACGAAGCATGCCTGGTAATGGATTCTTCTCCTAATTACCGACGGGATCACAATATTAAGTGTGAGGATATACTTTGAAACAGTATCGGTCTCGGGATGTCTAGAGAACCAGTTGCTGAATTCCTGAGAGAATGTTGGCTAGATTAATAATAGGCAGCCGCGAAAGGAAATGGCTAGCAAGTGGCAAGGGTTCATGGAACCATGGATATGAAGACTCTAGAAGTGCCGGACGACGCTATTCAAAGGCCATGAACAGCAAACGCCGACTCAAAATACCGCAAAGGCCGCAACAGCAATCGCCGACTCAAGGTGACTGCTGAGTGGACTAATGTAATGCAGATCTGTCTAACCGAAGAATGGTACATGCAGAAAACAATATGGTCTAGGGATGTGCTAATCAACTGTCTATCTCGGCATTTGGGCGCCACGAGGACAAGCCGGACCTTTGCGACATCGAATCATAAGAGATATTAGCAGAAAGGGAAAGACGCCTGAAACACCCAAACAAGGAAAGTATCAACAAGAAAAGCTTATGAGGGAAAAGCTATCCACCATACCATTGCCTGTTTCTACACGGAACAGCCCTCCGGTGGAGTTCATCAGAAGGAAGGCCCCAATCAGGTAAATGGGCCCGAGCAGGTTGCTTGATGTCACTGGAGATGCTATCGAAGCTGCCTGGTCGCGTAATATCTCGCGGGGATTGCGTCTTAACAGACATGGAGTTGTCGATCCGTTCGGTTTCAGGCGCTTCTGCTTCGTGTCTCGACGCGAGCGATATTGATCGGGGACTTCCGCCACAGCCACATTGGCCTTCGTCCGACGGAGTCTCTCCCATATCACCTTCCACCGCATAGGGCGGAACATAGATATTTGCGGGGGTGGCCTTGCATGACAGAATGGTGAAAGGTGATTCGATGGTCAACTCCACCGGCCGAGGCTTGTTTACGTCCACTCCGTCCTTATCTTTCACTGAAAGACACAGAACAATCTGCTTGTAGGTCAGCATCCATGTGCTTGCTATCGCATCCTCATGGGGTGTCTCCATGTTCCTTACCTGGATCCAATGGTTCACCTCAGGACTACCGCCCTTGGTACTGAAATGAAGCCGTTGTGTTCTTTCTTTGCTTTTCATTTCCGGGCATCTAGGCAACTGTACCTCTAGTTTGATCTCGGAGGTCTCCGACTCTTCCCCTAGCAGATTCGTGCTTTGAATACCGGAGGATCTTACTGTGCCCTCGGTCGTAATGCCCATGGTGCTGCCCGGGTACGAGCTGTAACTTGCAAGTCCAGCCCGCTTTTCGAACAGAAGGACCTTCTTCGTGGGTAGCTGCAAAAGGCGACCTGTTTGGCCCTTTGTCCGATGCTGTATGTGCTGGGACACGTATACCCTGATCCAATGACATTGTACGTTGCCTAGGGGTGTCAAATTCACCCTCATTGGTATTTGTGAGCCGAGAGGGAAGCACTTTCCGAAAATACAGACGTCGTAGAAGAGGTGCTCGCGCCATTTGCGGGAGAAAACGATCGGCTCAACCAGCTCCAGGGAGTTCTCTGCTGGCAGTCGAATGACTGGGATGTCGAGCTGAGAAACCACCTTTGAGGAAAAGGCTCCAGACGGTTCAACCAGAGCGTCCAGATAATATCGGGTAGATATCAGCTCGGTATTGATGGTCTCGGGAAGGGAGTTGTGTAGGAGGAATTCAAAGTTGTACATATAGTCGCCTGCCGGAAACATAGCGCTCTTGGTGACGGTCCCCACAAGTATAGGTTGGAGCAAGCTGTCGGCATTATACTCGGGAGGCATGGATCGGTCCATTCCCGAGGTTTGAGCGGTCTTTCTGACGTGTTGGCCTCTCTCGGCATGTGGGCCTGATGGGTCCGGTATGTGACATAGGTCCGCTCCATAGACGTTGCCTGGTTGAGTTGTGTGCCCGCGGTCGAAGTAGGTGATACCAGAGGTGATCAGATCTCTATTCCCCACTAGCTCCACTGGGCCATGAGACGACATATGTTAGCGCCTGTAGAAAGCGCAGTGAGCTCAACCATGAGATGAAAGAACGGCATACCTTTTGATAGCTCCAACTTAACCCGACCGCGAAAGTAGACGCAAATCCGCTTGATCTTGATCGGTTCAGTAACGTTTATATGTAGAGAACCCCGGACGACGGCAGCCTTGTCTTTAGAAGAACTGCTACCCGTGCTGTGGCCTTGCAAATACACCACGGGCTCGATCAGTACAAAACTGAGCTGAATCCCGTTTCGAGACCCAGAAATGTGCTTTCCAGTGTGGCAGGAGATGTCTGGGAGGAGTAATGTCTCCATCATATGTCTCCCAGAAGGTCACTTCTGCATGAAGTTAGACACATGCCAGCATAGAGGATCAAAAGACATACAAAACTAGATTCACCGCACAGCCGTTATAAATTTACTAGATAGACGAGAAAGACGACTCGCGAGCTTCGCGCTGGAGCCATCTCGCAGCGTCCTAATATATCATCACCGCGCTCATCCGCAAGACCTCATGGTCGAGGCACGAGGCATCTGGACAAACTGAACCAAGGCGGGACAGACACATTACCCATAACGGCCTCCCGTGAGCATCGGCCATCGGAGGCCACAAATACATACCGACTCCGAAGTACTGGTAGCTTATCTCCGCAGATTTCCGGATAAGCCCCGCAGGATCACCCGATATTGCGGCCTTGCGCAGCTAGCCAGGGTTCATTCAACGTGGCTGACATGTCATGGTAGTGCAAGAGACGAACATGAGATTCGTCGCCCTGCGAAGGTCTGGACCAGGCTTGTCTCTGGCACGACAACGTGATGTGAGAGTTGCTTGGTGTTTTGAGTTCTTGGGAATACGCCACTTACTCATGATGTTTGGAGTGGCACAACGAAGGGCTAGGCGGTCTGTTTGAGTCTCATGAGATCCAGAGCTGTAACAATAGTGATTTAATGAATAATACTGATTAGTGGACAGTCACGGTGTCGGGTTACTCGGGTACTGTGTCTTCGTCTCCACATAACGGGGTGTATCTGGGGTTCTCTATCCGGAGCAGCGATCTTCGGATATCCGAGTCGATCTCCGGATTGCATTGTTTATCCCTTGCGGACACAAACATTTAACAACAAACAACCCCAACGCCACTACTCCCAAGTATATCCGACAACTAGAAGCTTATTGCAGTATTCGTTTCGGATGTTCGCATATGAACTCCTTAATTAGCTCAGTATTACATTTATATATACATTTGGACCGTCGGATATGGAATACTCCGTGTCGATGTCAATCATAAGGGTTAGAGGTTCATATATATTGACCTAGCCCACTCACTCCGTCGGTATTTCTAGATAGCAAGTACTAACTATTTTCGCGTCCAATATTCAGCATCATAAATAGTTGTCAGTTCGAATTATTACATGAGTTGATAGGCGACAGTATGAGGATTAAGTGTTCTGGACCCTGGTAGGTTTTCTACTACTGGCAAGACATGCAACAGAAAACTTTCAAGACTGAATTAATGCTTGAATGGAAGAATGAGGAGCAAGATGCAACATGCAACAGAGAGGGGTTTTTAAAACGCTGAATGCTATGCATTATAATACGCAGCGTAAAGGTGAGAGCGGCCTGTCAATTCAACGGGAGAGCTTCCGCCAGACTTTTCGCAGCTTCAACTAATTCGGCCCTCGTAGCGCAAGCGGCATAGACAAAACGATCATGCCTCACAATCACGAATCTCATTCCCGGCAAAACCTGCCAGATCTGAGAGTCGTTGTAGCCGTGCGGTTCTGGCCGTCCAACGCACAAGTCAGACTGCTTAAACTCCTCTGCAGAAGCAGTTCGGAACAGGGAAAGACCGGTGAATTGGCTGTACTCATCATCAGGAAGGCACTTGCTAGCCTGAACCAACAGGGTGGCCTCTCTGGCAGACAAGTGACCATCACTACGGTCGTCAATGCCGTCCAGCTCTTGCGTTGCCGCTAGCGCCTGTTCTGCTTTATCGAGCAAAACAACAATCTGGAAGAGCTTCGTCTTCTCTTTAGAAAAGATCACATCATCAGTGAAGCGAACGCGATTGCCGAGCTTCACAAACCCAGTGCAATACGTTTGCGGAAAGGAGATTCCACCTTGGAGGGAGGGCAGAAACGGCATACCACCCGAGTGGATGTACCTAACTGGGCCCCCTCTTCGAGGTCCGAGTTCCAATTGATGCTTGACGGAGGGAATCAGTTGCATGACCGTGAGCACCCAGTCGCGGATGAAGTTCTGCACTGGGTTGGTGCTGTTGACCAACTGTCCGTTTCGCAAGGTTGTGTTGAGGGACTTCTGAAATTGCTGGCTGCGTTCAGAGTACCACCCCTCGAGAACCTGCTCATAGTCCAACTCAGTCGAGCGAGACCGAGTTAGGATGGCAAGGCGCCAGGCAAGAGCGATGGCATCCCGAAATCCGGAAGCGATTCCCTGACCGCCGACTACAGACGAATACTGATTCAGCCGTGGAGCCGTGAGACGTGAGAAAGCCGAACTTACATGGAGGAAAGACGTGAGCTGCATCTCCGCACACGATGACTCGTCCCATGGCCCATTTGTTGCACTTCCTTGCCGCAAAGCGAAACGGGCGTGACCGTAGTACCTTGATGCAATCGCTTGGAAATTCGACGTCGGTGTCTAACCTGCAGCGCGTTGTTAGACCTCGTTGATTCCAATGTTTCTCTATATTGGTTAGACTTACCCATAGCGGGCCCCAGAATGACGAAGATAGGGCAATACAATATCGCGAATCTTGTTTGGCTCAGACATTTCTTGCGGATCTTCTCCGGGTTGAACGACGAATTCAAATCTCCAGAGGCGGTCTTTAGTCTGGCCAAATCGGCCGCAGACTGCTGGCCGGCGAGGGTTGCAGAGGAATCGGAAATCCTTTGGGAAGAACAGGTTGTAGACATCCTCGGAAGAATAGCCCATCTTCCATAGCGGGAAGTCAGGGTGCGTTTCTGTTGTTGGCAGGCGGATCTCCCAGTTCAAGGCAACCCAGGTTTCCTCATAACGACACCTGTAGCGGCGAAGTGGTTAGAAAGGTCTGTATGTTTCTCCCCATGCAGGGCATGAACCCAAGGAGACTTACTGTTCAGCCCAGTCCATTGTGATTCCCCGTGGCTCCAAATATTGCTTGCGCACGTAGCCCGTCTTGCCGTCCGCGCCAACAAGGAAACGAGCGCGGATGTAGCGATTTGTCCCTTAAGGTTCCGCATAGGTCACATGTACCCAGTCCTTATCTTCCTGGATGGACTCCAAGGTGCATCTGCTTCTCAATTACGAGTACCGAGACTCCTTGATCACGGAACGGAGATGCTTTTCCAGAATAGGTTGTTTGTGGCTTATGACCCCGACATGTCCTGTATATCCTTCGGACTAAATATCGGACGGTCAGAGCTGGGGGACATCACACCACGAGGTTGATGGAGAGGTGTTAAGACTTACAGAAGCAGTATTAAAGCAGAAGATAGGCTTGGTGTGCAAGCTCTGCTGCTCTCCGGGCAAAAATAATACCTTCTCAATACCCATCAGTCGTTAGCAAATTCTGCCAATGTAAGTCTAACAGAATGCGCTGCTCACAAGAACCAATGTCGGTATAGACATGCTCATAGAGACATAGACCCTGCAAATACCGAACGCAATCGTCGTCAAGAACGATTCCCCTAGGGTCCGTCGTGATCTCGGCCTCTCTCTCCAGGACGATATTCCGGACCGCCATACCGTTGAGGTAGCCAGAGAGCATAGCTCCTGGTGGCCCGCACCCACAGATGAGGACATCCGTGGTCTCCCATTCGTGGTCAGACGACACATTGACTGCGTAGGGTTTCAAATGTTTGAGACGCATAGATTGAGGCCTCAATGTCGTCCCATCCGCAGTTTATGTATACCATGGCCTTTGTAGGCTGTAGTCCTACATCTATTTCCTTGTGTACGAAGATGTGGGACCAATGCTATGGGAGCAGCAATTCTTCAACGGGGCAGGATATGATGGCGGGACATTGTAGCCACATAGGGGTCGTCCCGTTACATAGTCCCCGCAAAGTTGCCGTAGAACCCGCCTTCAGCAGAGGTGACTGAGGTGCGCCGATTATGGGAATACTTGGATACAGTAGGATCTATTCGGACACTTGTCCAAAAGAATGGTGAAAAAAAAAAAAAAAACATACAACAGCCGGGATTCGCTGGTGGTCACCCACCCAACTACTAACCGGCCGGCGTGTGGCTTAAGTACGGCTGAGCGGACGGGAAGCCCTGTTTTCCACACCCTATGGTCGTATGTGCTTGATTGCAGATATATAATTATGTTATAGCAGCAGTATAACCCATCATCATTGTTGTTGTATAAGTTCTGATAAGTTCAGCGGATTTTACTTGCCTGTCTAGTCAACTGCCTTGTGTACGTTTATATAGATGACCTTAGAGAGACTCTGCATGAAGTTGGGGTTATGAATTCAAAACAAAAAATTCATACATTTGATAGTAATGTCAAATATGCTGCCAAGTACCGAACAACGACAAATACCAAATTACCAGACGACTTACACAGCACACTACCTACTGCAGGAAAGCCAGCGGAACCTCAGGTGGCAACGCAGTGGGATATCATGATCGCTCAACGTTCAGATTCTAATATCGTGGCCATTCAGTCAGCCTTGTTGGGCCAGACATTTGGTCTTCTTATGGGGGTATGTCTTTGCCTGCGACAGGATTTCTTCCCTGGCATTTAATTATGTACTATGTTTGGGCACTAATTGTCTCTGCTTTCTTTCCACAGAGGCCCAAAGATCTGGCGGGAATCGAGGCTTTTCATGGAAGTATAATTGCGGTGAGTTGTGGCAGCCCAGTCATTTTCCGACATGAGAGGCTTGGAAATGCTGACTGCGGTCAAGTGGGCGCGCAGAGTCCGACTACTTAGCCATGGAGCATCGCCAGCATTACCACCGAATCTTCCAAATCTTACGAATGGCCAATTGCAATCCGTATGGAAGCATTGGATCTTCACAGAAGAGAGGAAACGGTACCACCTCCATCTCTTCCCGCTTGATATGCTTCACTGATATCCTACAGTATCGTGCTCGGAATCTTTGTCCTTGATGCTGAGCTAGCGAAGATTCATCATCATGAACCGTGCTTACGTCCTGCGATTGAGCGTTTACCGGCCATCGCCTCAGATGAGCTGTTTGCGGCAACCAACGCAAATGCGTGGAGAGAGCTTGTTCACCAACAGACGGAGAAGTCTTTGACCCGGACCTCACTGCCAAGCGGTCAGGCCTTCTCGAGGTCGATGCGGGATCGAAGACTTGGAGATACGAGTGACTTCGAACAGTAGGCCATGCTCGAGGCCATCAGTGCTATGGCCTGTGAATGCCAGGAACCTTTCGCGACTAACCCCCGTTTGACCCAGAAGTGCCAGGAAATGCTCATGTCCTGGTACGAGACGCATCTATCTACTGTTGCTTCGGGTCAGATCTGGGCATATTCACTAAGGATTCTCTGGCATTCCATTTTCATCCTCTTATACTCGAACCTTGATGTCCTTGAGCGAGCCTGCGGTAGAGACGGGCCTGAGGCGGCTCAAGACGCCATTGGATACGCTCGCCAGTGGGCAAATTCCCACGAGGCGACCAGATCCCTCATACGCGCTGCCTGCATCACAAGACACTTTGAGTCAATGTCTATTGGGTCCGAGTGTCCACTACACGTTCCCACCTGCCTTTATCATTGCGGGCTCATCTGGTTCTGCTTTGGACATTTCGGGGATAGCAGCAACAGAGCTGTCAAAGAACGAAATTTCCCAGAATTAGATCTAGTTGGAGTGAACGTTGAAACAATCGATGCGGCAGAATTGAGGAATTCTCGAGTCGAGCGAAATGCTGCAAACCATGTCTTCAGGATTGTTGGCCTGCTACAGAGCATACGCCATTGGAAGCTATCTCTGAGTTTTGCTTCCACATTGCTTGCACTGATAGAGGAGCAATATAATGTCTTCTGAATGTGGGACCCTCGTGCATCTATTATTCAACGGGGTGTGTCTGGCGCCACCCATTTTTTTAGCATCTCACTGCAACGTGCCTATCGGATGATCCACCTGACAGAGTGGACTGCACGAAGAAGAATCGAGGGCCAGGCCCTTCGAGGTTCACTGGAGAGATGAGCATCTCGAGGGTTCGGACACCAATGTTTCTGCGGAAATGAGAAGGGATACATCCCGATTTATATTCAGCCGGGGAATTCCAGTGGGCGAATAGGACCTGACAAACTATAGGCAGAGCGGGCCGGAGTCCGAATCCTTTAGGGTTGCCGCAGGTTGGCTCCGCATGTCCGCTGTCTTTGCATCGAAGCCTGGCGATTAAAGTACACCTTATATCTAGCAGTTGTTGGAGTATGCAATCCACTTTATATCAGGTTCCCCTATTCCTGCCATTTTGGGAAACGCAGATCCACTTCTAGACATGCTGCTGCGTGCACTTCCACGAGGGGTGCCCAGTCCCACTTCGGAATTATTATTCTATTTCCTTCTGCAGTATCGTCGCTCCATAAGACTAATATATTTGTCCGCAATTTTCCGCATCGGCAAATTATTATACCCCATATTCTGGGGTAGATTCTTCCATTAATCTGTTTCTTCCTCCAATCGCACTTTGGTCCCTTCGGAAAATGCATCCTGCAGGCAGCGCCACCCCACAACATGGCTTATCGTCAGTCTGCAGATGACCGTCCACGGCGCTTTGCTACCACCGGACACCACCGAGGAGAATTTGGCCATGGTCTTGCCAGTGTTTATTTGGTCATTTGCCGGAGTCCACATACCGCCGTTCTGCAGGGAAATATGGGGTGCATCGCGGGGTTGACATGGATCGGAAGGACGTCCGTGATGAATCCGTCACCACTCAATTTCAGCATTCTCTCCGTTCCTGAAAGTCAACGGTTGCTCGGCCCTTGTGCCGACGGGATCTGCTATCCTACTTCAGGGACCATCACATGAGTGATCGTTGATTTGGCTGGAGAAATATGCAGAGAACTCAAAAGGTATCACCCCTGTCCAACACAGCGGACCGCGGTGAATCTTCACCCGAGCCTTCGCAATTAGAACTAAATGCGAATTGTCAAGCAGATGCAGATGCTCGATCGGCAGATATTCCCTGCATCCTGACCTAGACGGGATACTTGCTTTGAAATCGGATTCGACGAGGAGCGGAGACAGTTCCGTGCAGAAGGAACATACTTAAATCCCATAACCGCTGTCTGTGCCCGCTCCGATTATCAGGGCTTGTCATCTCCACTGCCAAGATGATGCATACTCTAAGCGTGGTCTTGCTGGCCGCGGGCCTCTTGTTTGATGCAGCGCAAGGAGCCGCATCACAAGCCTACACCTGGAAAAATGTGGTCACAGGGGGCAAGTATCCTAAATACGGGCTGTCTGATCCTGTTGCTGACAGCTTATTCAGGAGGCGGCGGTTTCGTCCCAGGGATCGTGTTCAATCCATCAGCCAAGGGAGTAGCATACGCTCGAACTGATATTGGAGGCGCGTACCGGCTCAACTCGGACGACACATGGACGCCTCTGCAGGACTGGGTGGGCAACAGTAACTGGTATGTCATCTCGATTCATAACCGGGAGTCGACTGATAATTCAGGCATGACTGGGGTGTTGATGCACTCGCTACCGATCCTATTGACACGAATCGCCTGTACTTGGCTGTAGGGATGTACACTAACGAATGGGACCCCAATGTTGGCTCAATACTGCGCTCCACCGATAAGGGCAGTACTTGGTCGGAAACCAAGTTGCCGTTTAAAGTAGGAGGAAATATGCCCGGTCGTGGTATGGGCGAGGTGAGCAATCCCCTCGTGTTACACGTTTCTCGGGCTAAGCCGTGCAGCGTCTTGCTGTGGACCCTAACAAAAACAACATTCTCTACTTTGGCGCGAGAAGTGGCCATGGGCTGTGGAAGAGTACTGACTACGGAGCGACCTGGTCCAATGTCACTTCTTTTATTTGGACTGGTAAGACTAACAGACCGAATGATGCCAGGAGAGCTGACCTGAATAGGAACATATTTCCAGGATGCCAGCTCCACATATACGTCCGACATCGTTGGCATTGCTTGGGTCACTTTTGATTCCACGTCTGGTTCAAAGGGCTCACCCACTCCACGCATCTTCGTTGGTAGGTTTGAGAATAGAACGTCTCGAACAATGTCTGATTAGCCCTAGGCGTTGCCGACACCGGTAAATCAGTGTTTATGTCCGAAGATGCCGGATCTACATGTAGGTTTTTTGCGTTTACTGGATTGATCCCTCCATTAACTCAAAGCTAGGGTCATGGGTTACCGGAGAGCCACTGTACGGCTTCCTGCCTCATAAAGGAGTGCTATCTCCAGCTGAAAAGACTCTCTACGTCTCTTATTCGAACGGAGCTGGGCCGTATGATGGTACCAATGGAACGGTACACAAGTACAACATCACCAGCAAAGTATGGACCGACATCAGCCCTACATCCATGGCAAGTACATACTACGGATATGGCGGTTTATCAGTTGACTTGCAAGTTCCTGGAACCTTGATGGTAGCTGCGTTGAATTGTTGGTGGCCCGACGAGCTGATCTTCAGGAGTGTGGATTCTGGAGCGACGTGGTCCCCCATCTGGGCCTGGAACGGATATCCTAACATAAACTACTACTATAGCTACGATATATCTAATGCACCCTGGCTGCAAGACGACACCTCAACAGCTCAATTTCCCGTTCGTGTCGGCTGGATGGTCGAGGCTCTCGCGATTGATCCCTTCGACTCTAATCACTGGTTGTACGGCACCGGCGCGACAGTCTATGGTGGCCATGACCTCCAGAAATGGGACTCCGTACATAATGTCACCTTGAAATCTCTAGCCGTTGGTATCGAAGAGATGGCTGTTCTTGGACTTATTGCTCCTTCAGGCGGACCACCACTGCTGTCTGCTGTTGGCGATGTTGGAGGATTCTACCATTCAGATCTCTCCAAGCCACCGGCTCAAGCCTTCCATAACCCAACATACGGCTCTACCACTGGCATTGATTACGCTGGCAACAAACCATCCAATATTGTTCGCTCGGGAGCCAGCGACGAGCTTCCTACCGTTGCTATGTCTACAGACTTTGGCAAGACCTGGTCAGCAAACTACGCAGCTTCTTCCACCACACCAACCGGGCAGGTTGCTCTCTCCGCTGACGCTGATACCGTCCTCCTCATGAACTCCAATGGAGCCATGGTATCAAAGTACAGCAGCACATTCAGTGCCGTCTCGTCTCTACCCTCCGGGGCAGCTGTTGCATCCGACAAGTCCAATAATACCGTCTTCTACGGCGGGTCGGCCGGCTCTTTCTACGTTTCCACCAACAGCGCCGCCTCATTCACCAAAACCACAGCCCTTGGCTCCAGCACCGCCGTCAACGCCATCCGCGCCCATCCCTCTATCGCCGGCGATGTCTGGGCAACTACCGATACAGGCCTGTGGCACTCAACAGACTACGGCAAGACCTTCACCAAGATCGGCGGCGGATGCACAGCAGGCTGGAGCTTCGGTCTCGGCAAGGCTTCCCCAACCGGCTCTTACGCCGTCATCTACGGCTTCTTCACCGTTGACGGTACAACTGCGCTCTTCAAGACGGAGGACATGGGCACGAACTGGCAAATGATTTCCGACTCGTCGTATGGCTTCGGCGCTGCGTCTGCTAATGTGGTTAATGGCGATATGGCAAACTATGGTCGTGTGTTTGTAGGCACGAATGGAAGGGGTATTTTCTATGGCCAGCCGAGTGGGAGTGTCCCGTCGCCGACGGCTACGGCGACTACGACTAAGACGACCTCAACGAGCACGAAGACATCTGGTACTACGACTTCCTCGACAACGCTGACTACGACTACCAGGACGTCCACGAGTACTTCCAAGACCACGACTTCTCCAACTTCTACCGGTACTAGTACGCCGTACGGACAGTGTGGTGGGACCGGCTACACTGGGCCAACTGTCTGCCCGAGCGGATGGAAGTGCACGTATCAGAACGAATATTACTCTCAGTGTGAGTTTTAAACCATACTCTATAGAATGGAAAGATTTTCGGACAAGATGCTGACAGCATATCAGGCCTGCAATAAAGGATGAAGTGTCCAAGTCGAATCATCAAATGACGTGTACTGTATCGTGTAGCATGACTTCTACTCATTTGTATCTAGTCACCAACTAATAGTAAACTCCCTCGCTTAAACTATTGTTATTAGGGATGCTCGGGTGATGCCTTAAAGATGGCTTCGTCCGCCCTCAGTAAATGCGGCATCCACATAATAAATCTTGTCGTCGCAGTGGAAGTTTCCAAATTCAATCCCAAACAGCGTAGTAGACATGACGTCTCGTGGCTGAGGCCGTCTACATCCGCTATCAATTATAGAAATTGTCCTGCTCTCTTTAATCAGCCGAGCAGAGAAAATTCTGAAAGGCTCGAAGGTCTGTACGTCCAGCCTGTGGACGTACCAGTAAGCGCTGCGACCAAATGGAGTTTCATCGCGGCGCCTAGACAAGGCTGAGAGCGCTTCTAGCAATATATCTGCTCCTCTCTCGACGAATGGACTACGTAAACCAGGTGTGTCCATGGCAATTCGTCGGCGCTTAGATACCCGTTCTGCGCCGTTGGCACTTCTAAATCCTGCAAACGCGCATATTGGAACATTTGGTGTCTCATATTGCCTGATAGTCAAATACCAGAAATAGATATATCCCGCGATTGTGACTATCCTCTAGTATTTGTATATGAGTGTCCTCTTCGTCCGGGTGTCATACAGATGATCAATGTCGATTAGAACTACGAAAGAACGATGAGCGAGATCCCTCGACCGACAAGCCGCGACCAGTTCCGAATCGCAATTATCTGCGCACTACCCGTCGAAGCGAATGCAGTAGAAGCGATCTTTGATGAGTATTACGACGAGGATGATGACAGTTTCGGCCAAGACCCGTCCGACGAAAACGTATACGTGAACGGGAGAATCGGCAAACACTATGTCGTTCTCGCCTTCATGGCAGGGATGGGAAAATGCAGGGCGATGACTACGACGCAGCAGTTGAAATGGAGTTACCCTCAGATCCAGCTGGGATTGCTTGTCGGTGTTTGCGGTGGCATTCCATACGGAAACGATGAGCGGGATATCTTTCTAGGGGACGTGCTTATTAGCGATCGTCTTGTTCAGTGGGATATTGGGACTTGCCTTCCCAAAGCATTTGTCCAGAAGCACGAGCGTCAGAACGTTCAAGGGAGGCCCGGCGATCGTATGGAATATTTTCTTGACAAAGTCAACACTCCGGACGAAAGGCATCGGTTGGAATCTATCATGGCGGAACAGCTGGAGATTATTCAACAATCCCTCGGTAAGGAGAGCGCCGCCTACCCGGGTGTAGACAAGGACTGTCTCTATCCACCAGACCATCCCCATCAGCATCGTCGCTTACGTCCTTGTGGCAAGTGTCGCACTTGTGGCGCTTGCGAGGACGGCAACATATGTCCCGAAGCACTCATATCTACCTGCGACGAGCTGGGATGCTCCGATCATGCACAGAGCTGCAGGGCCCGCGTAGCTGAGGAATCTTACTCGCCACCAAAGCCAGCTCTTCATGTGGGTCCTATTGCCTCTGGAGACACTGTTCTGCTCTCAGGTCACGCCCGCGATGAACTTGCCGCCAAGACGGGCGTGATTGGGATAGAAATGGAGGGTATCGGACTATGGGGGGACACATCGTGTGTTGCGATCAAAGCAGTCGCCGATTATGCCGATTGCCATAAGACCAAGCAATGGCAGAGATATGCAGCGGCAAGTGCTGCGGCCTGCACGAAGGCCCTCTTGCTAGAGTACACAACGGAGGCTCCACAAGTCTATCCTGTCGGTAGGTCTGCTCCCCTATTTCTCTTTTTCACTTGAATAGCTTTATATGGGCAACTAACACCTTCGGCTGAAGCTGCAACAATAGTTGAACCAGCAAGTCATGCAGCAAGTCAGCTCCCCGAAGGTTTTCAGAAGAGCCCCACAGTCCGAGAAACGCCAACCCAGGAAGCACAAGGTGACCCTATACCAGAAGCACAAGGTGACGCTATACCGGAGCGGGCGGGGGCGCTTACGCACTCGCCAGAGGAAAAGACCGTTCACAATCGGGATGTACAGGTTGCTCTCAGCCATCCCCGACTTTCTTTCAAGTCAGCGCGTGATCCTTTTGACAAAATCGCCCGGATCTCAACGTTGACGAGTATCTCTGACACTATAAAAGTGGTTGATGCATTGTATATCTCATCCTCTCTCTGGTTTAATCTTTCTATCGCTGTATTTGCGTTCGTGCTTGGGTACTTGTATGCCTCTGCTGGGACTCATCTGGTGGAGGTCTACGGCCATTGGCTGTAGCAACGGGTCATATGCGCCTTAGCATTGAAGTTACATCGTGTATATCCTTGAGTTGTCAATCCTTAGCATGGAGTTTTATATGATTTTATACTCGATGCAAGCTGGAGCGCAATGTGAACTCGTTAGACTGCTCACGATGTTTCCGCCATTGAACCATGATACTACGGGTCTAGTCATAGAGCAGATGGGCTACTTTTGAGGGGATGGCAAAGGGAAAAGGTAAGACAGAGGCATTTCCCTTGCCTAAATCAGATGACCTCGTCACAGTATCAGTCGTGGATTTGCCCCATCCGTTCGTTTTCAGCTCCGTCTAGACGGTCCCATGGCCTAGGACGGGACATCCTGCAGCGGCCCCAACAGGCTCCACTGCCTCCTTGTTCTCAGCCTCGACTTTCTCCTCGCGCGCGATCTGGCGGAACATATCCATAGGGTCAAACCAAACATCAATCTTTTCCAACTGCAGAGAAGCGTTGACCCTGGCAACGACTATGCCTTGGATATCGATCAGACCGCCATGGGCTTTGACAGTGACTTTTTCCCCTCGGCTAGCACATGCATTAGTATCCATCAGTATTATCCGAAAATGTAGACGCATACTTGTTATACCCAACATAATCATTCGCCATATACCCCCAATGCCTCCATTTGAAGATCACAACCGGCGGCCCGCTATAAACCTCCAACACCTCCCAGGCAAACGTCGGCATCATCCGCTTAAACGCCTTATGACTCGTCGAGAAATCATTATGCTCAGGGTCGTAGTACGAGCTGGATGTAAGTAGGGCGTTGTAAGTGCCTACCCGGAGCATATGGTCGCCTGTCTGGGGAGGTCCGCCGTTCAGCGAGAAGGTGTATTTGCTGTGGTCGATTGTGCGCCAGTCGTCCAGCGAGGTCTTGAAGGACGCTTCGATTTCCCAGTTTTTGACGAGGTTGGAGACGAGGGAGGGGAGGCTACCTGCCTGGTGGGTCATTTGTTTTGCTGGTGTGTATGTTTAGTCTTCTATTATGATCCATGGATTCTGTGTTGAGGGCGTTTGCGTACTCTCCTCGTAGAATGCCCTTGTTTTTGAGTAGTCTGGGGGTGCGCCATGTCGCCAGACGGCATCTTTGTCGTTCAGGACGGCGTTGGGGTCAAGGACATAGTCTGGAAGACCGTCTGCGTCACCCATTCTGATGATATGAACAGTATGTATTCTCTTTGACTAGCAAAAGATTCGAAAAATTAACACACATGTAGAGAGACACAGCGGGTTTGATAACACTTCAGCCCCTCTTCTGATATCCCTGCCGGCCATGGGGCAGCATCGAGACCACATAAGTGGGAAATGGTTGAATGCACATAATCAACAGGGATTAGAGTGAGGACAGACTTGTCAACATAAGACAACCCTATCCAACCTCAGCAATCTAAATCGCGTTCCATTATGTGTCTGACCTCCGGCCGAAATACTTCCGGTCATGGCCCCTAATTGACAATATCAGATCGAGAACTATTAGAACCAATGACGTCCTCTATGTTTGATTATCAATGGAAATGGTTGCACGGAGTAAATGAATATAGATTAACATTGATTACTAGCATGTGGCTAACATGGGTATGGCCCACATCAGGCAGGACAGCCTCGGCTGCGCCTGATCATGTGTATGAAATTGTCATCAACCACAGCGAATCGCATATTCGATATATTCTCCGTAGTGTTCTAGGGCGATATCACCGCTTTATCTGTCTTTCGGTATATAGAGGTACGTTCGTTTGCTCTCGCGAGATCAGTCAAGGTACCCTCCCTGGTTCGGGAGGAGTCATAAAGGGACTGACGGTTTGCACTTCGCTGACGCCAGTAAAGACAGCCAGATCGGAATCAGCGTCATCTGGGCACCGTTGGCTCCTACTCTGACAAATCTGAACTATGTGCGTAGGACGTAAGATCTTGTGGGGCAGGCAATATATCATTCGAAGGTGATTAGCGAGAGGTGATAATTAGGCAGTCTTATTCCTTTTACGGACTCAAGCAAAGATTGGCAGGTCAAAGTGAGCGGCAATTTAGCTCGAGGATGTCAGATTGAATGGATGGTCTGCCTGTAAGGCCGTAAACGCTCAAAGCAAAGCGTAAGAGGCATATTCAATCGAAGAAATGCGGATTTCAGGAATCGATACTGCGGACGGCTATGCGTTTAACCGACTCTCAGGAGTCATTTTGTCGCCGGCTTACAGCCTACCTTGGCAAGGCTACCCAAGAACTAGCAACAAAATGCATTATTGGTCGCCGTTGCCAAGCACATTCGTTTTTCATCTGTCATTAAAGCGGATAAAATGTAGCGTCTCGGAGAAATTGTACCACACTAGGCAAGAGAAGCCAGCATATTGAAGACATCTATGTACCCAACGCAGCCCAGCTACGCCAAAGTACATGGCTAGTGTTGGCTACGACGAAGTACTTAAGAACATGATGTGAAGACAATCCGCCAAGATCGCGCCTGTACTCTTTTCCGGTCGATGGGTTAAGCGCATGGAAACAACTGACTTGCAATCTTCATCCTGTCCAGCCCAAGAAAATATATCCAGGAACGAGCTAGCAAGAAACCAACGCTCGAACTGGCATAAAGGTGCGCGAAGATAGCGATGCAGAGGCGATGCATTAAAGAGTGGCTCTAGAATGATTATGTATTGCCTTGGAGTTATGTACATTTCCCTAAAAGTGTCAGGATATAATCATCTGCATCCACGTAGTGATGATTGAAAGTTACTATCACTTTTGCACGAGGCCTGTCTGTGTCTCCCCTGCCAACGGGGTCACTCTAACGCTGAGACTGCAACTCTCTCCACCGCTAGCAACAAGATCGCGCTCTACGACATCAACATCATCAACAGCGATAATCTGGATGGATCGCAGCCATCCTATGTGACTCTCGCCGCATCGATCTATGGCTCCCAAATTGGCCTCTACGGCTGCAGCTTCATCGGTTGGCAAGATACCCTGTTGACAGGCAGTACAGCCGGATACCAGTACTACCAATCGTGCTACATCGAGGGCGCAATCGATTTCATCTGGGGCTACTCCAAGGCCTACTTCAAGGGCTGCACCATCGGCGCCAAACGAGCCAAATCAGCCATCACAGCGCAAAGCCGAGCATCCTCTTCCGCTATCGGCGGATACATATTCGACGAGTGCACATTCGAGGCGGCGCCGGATGCAACGGTCGATCTCACCCAGAGCGTATACCTCGGTCGTCCTTACTCGTCCTTACTCCGCGTATGCCCTGGTGGTCGTCAAGAATTCGTACTTGAGTGATATCATCCAGCCGTCGGGGTGGAAGGTCTGGGGTACTACCGACCCTCTGACCGACCATATCACGTTCGCTGAGTTCAATAATTCGGGCCCGGGGAATCGGAGAATAATGCGGCTGCGAGACTGGCTTTTGGCGATTGTACCCTGTTTACCGAGGATAGTTATACGCTTGGCGCGGTGATGGGGTCGACTGATTGGATTTATCTGACGTACTGGGACTCTGTTACCGTCCCTGGGTCGCCGACTACTACGGCTACAGTGACGGCTACCCCTAGCGCTTCTGCTACCCCAACTGCGTACGATGGAACTATCCCTCCTGCTGGAGCATACATTGTGTCCAAGACGGCCATTGAAAACGTGACTACCTACGACACTATCCAGAGTGCGCTCAACGCCCTGCCCACGTCCACTAAAGTGACACCCACAGTATTCATCTACCCGGGTATCTACGAAGAGCAGCTCGTCCTCAACCATTCCGGAACGACAGTCTTCATCAGCTGCTCAACCAACCTTCGACTACACCAGCAACCAGGTCACTATCCAGTACAACGCGGGCGTCGACACTGAGGCCGACCAGTCCAACTCAGACAGCGCCACCGTCTACGTAACAGGCAACTACTTCCAGGCTACCAACATCAACTTCGTCAACAACCTCGGCGCCACCAAGAACTTCGCATCCCTTGGTTTCGCCGTCAAGTCAAGCAAGTACGCTGCGCTATACAGCTGCCAGGTAAAGGGCAACCAGGACGCGCTCTTGATAAATGGATATCTCTTCGCTGCCAACAGCTACATCGAGGGAAACATCGATATGATCTGGAGTTCTGGAGCTGGGTATTTCCTTAGCTCGACTATCGCGCCTAATAAAGACGGGATTAATCTGACGGCTGATAAGCGGGCTGCGAAATACTACCGCTGCTGGGTTCGTCTTGATCAGTGTACTATCGTTCCGTCAACGGGTGCCGGTACGATGTCGGATATCTCGCTCGGACGGCCGTGGAATTCGTTTGCGAGGGTGGCGTATGTGGGTTCGTATCTTGATTCGTGTGTGACTGGTGCTGGATGGAGTCGTGGTC